>CAKLNU010001057.1:600000-822204 GCA_922788865.1 Poeciliopsis turneri | reverse complement strand
CTACAGTTTTGTTTGAACTTAGACAGTGTGCAGAAGACCTCCTTGGTAAATACACTGGGCTAATTAGATGTGGAGGTGAACAAATGTTTGCTGAAGTTAACTTCCAGAGAGTAAATACAATTCATAATGGTTAAATGTGCCTCCACCTGAGACCAGGCACGGCTTGACACACTTAAAACAGTCGTGTGATTGTGATATCAGGGGCGGTAAAGCGTTCAAGAAAAAAGGTGCTTCTTTCTCCGGTACACAATAATTTATGGATGAATAGGAGTTCAAACCATATGTTAAACTCACAAACACTTATCTTCAACAGGACAAAAATGAGAATACATCCATCAATGTTTCTGCCTGTTATTAGAAATAGCTGAAGCGTTCTCACTGTGGTTAAGTCACATCTAGTGGAAAAAAATTGCCTCAGTTCGCCGACTTCATATGGTTAAACAAACAGTAGCAAAAATTGGGATGAGCATACGACAGTGCTAAAACTGCAAACCAGCATGCAACAAAACTAGTTTCAATATTTCACCTCCTCCACACCATAACGTTGCCAGGAACATTCCCGTAGGGAATGGTGGCTTAACCAGGTCCAACAGTTTAGTCTGCACAATTAGTTACTTCAGCATGCGTATATTAAAACATTCCAGCATGGGATGGGTTTGATTCTGCTGGGTAATGAGCTTGTCCAGCTATTGAACTAGGAAACTCATCTGTTTGTTCGCTGCACCCAGCGCTCTTTACATTTATATTTAAAGCTAGAGCATATTAAAAACTATCTGTTCTTAAATCTTTATTAAAACTGCCACCATAAAATATAGCTTAATTTGTGTTTCTCTTTTTATTTTTTATTTTTTTTATTGCTTATTTGTTTAGTTTTTGCCTTTTTTTATTGCTTATTTGTTTAGTTTTTGCCTTTTTAGTTTATTCCATGACTTGGCTCACGAATTCTCACCATGTTTGCTTTGGACTTGTTTTTTTTAGTTTAGCATTCCTTTTTGTTTACTGTTTATTTCAGTTTTAGATTTTCCCTTTACGTTATTTTTCACTTCCCCTCAGCCTGCTGTTTACCCCTGCCTGCTCGCTTCTCCAGCTGCGTCCTCTCACCTGTGATTAGCTCTTCTGGTCCCTTTGCCACTTCCATTTGTCCTTCATTATTTATGCTCCTCTTTGTCTTTCACCCACTGCTGGATCCTTTTGATAGATACACTTAACCTAGGAATGACACAATAGTAGATAGTATTCAAGTAGACTTCAAAATGTAAATACAACACAACTTATGATTTCTGATTTAGTTGCAATGTTCTGCTCTCCGCTATTTTACATCTTTACACAATTATGCTTGCATTAGATAGCAAATAGGTGGAAAAATAATAGAATAAACAAACTAAAATGTATGTACAGGTCACCAGAGTTTAATATTTAGCTTGAGGAAAATGTCCATTCAGACTTGCATGAAAAAAGGTGTTGCAACTGTAACATAACTGATTGGAAACCCTGTGCACCTTCACCTTGCAGTACAATAGAAATCCAGGCAAGCAGCTGGAATCATTATTCATGTTTACATTAATTCATTCACAAGGTAGTGCAGCAGTTCATGTTCACTAAATATGCATGTTTTCCATAGTCTGCTTGTAGCGAAGTCTTCTGCTTAAATACAACACCAGAGCTGCATTTCTGCTGTTTGTTCTTTCTATTGTGAGCATCAAAGTCAATAAACAATGAGTTATGCAATCTAGTTCCTGCTAACGCCCACTACTGCTGCTGCAGCCTCACATTTCTCTTGCTCAAGTAGCACTTGAGATTATGTACTGCACCATCTGCGCGTTACATTTCACGACATGTCTGTGACGTCGCTTTGAAAGGAATGGCTGAGTTGTACCATAAACAGTGTCACATTCGATGATGCTTTTTGTCATAACGTGATCGTTAGTTTTAATCCACGTCACTCCGAAACATGCGACTAATAAGTTAAGTTAGCCGGGATGAAGGATGCAACAGACAGCAATCTAATCCATGGCTGGGAGCGGTAATGTTTTTCTGCTTGTTGTAACCGGCATTTGAGACGCCAAACTTCATGGTACAAGGAAGCTAAATCTCTTACTAACCTCGCTGATCAAATCAGATGATGGAATACAAGTGTAACACTACAACAATTTAGAAAAAGAGAAAAAGAATATGCTTAACCAGCTCTAGTACTTGGTATAATTAATTCCAGCAGGAGGTTTGGTGTGTGTTTCCACCACATTAGTGAGAGACCTCGTGCTCTGATATGATAAAGTAGCACTCTGAGGGAGGCTGCCTGATTCTTCTGTTGGTCTGCTCTTGATTTATTGAAATTTTTTGATTCTTTGCAAGTTGGATTGAGTTTGCCTGCAGGTCAGCTTTGGCTCGTAGATAGCCACTGGTCTACAGGAATATCTTTTCCAGTCCGGTCCTCTCATTGTGAGACTGCAGACCGTCTGGACCTCTGATGAATTAGGTCAGCCACTTCAAAGAAGGGAGTCAGAGGATATATATGCACTTCTTTTTGCTACATAAGAAGTTATAGTCTTTCTTTTTCTTTTTTTAAATCAGCTGTCACTTTGACACTAAAGGGTGCGTTTTGTACATATTTTGTACTAAAATTTGATTGAGCTTGATGAATATCTTTAAAGTAATAAAAAGGTCGAAACATCTAAGAAGTACTTTTCCTAGGCACTGCATTAGAAAGCAGGGAAATCTGCTGTTCTCTGTGGTGTCAGATGCAGACATACACTTTTGTGGAGGACAGTAGTTTGGGGTATTTGGATTGTGAAACTGATAGCAACAAAAATATATCCGAATGCATTAATAATTCACATGTGATTGACAAGGATAGGTTTCATCTATCAGTCCATCCTTTATGGCTATCCGGTGTCAAGTATTTAATCATCAGACTTTTAACCCAGCTCGACTCAAGTCAAAATTCCTCTATGAATTTTAGTTTTTGTTAGGGGCTAACCTTTATCAACCCCCTTACAGTGTTTTATAATATATGGACATGTTTGAACAGGAAGAAGATGATGAAGAGCAAGTAATTAGATACTAAAAGAAATGTAAACTTCAATAAAACACATATTTACCCAAAACTTTTCAACGCATGCAAGGACGTTCAGACACCTTCTTGGTTGAAATAGTGAATGACGTCACATTCAGGCTGAGTTAGTGTTGAAGAGCTGCTGGCCGACACTTGCAATGACCTTTAACAAGGCAGCGTGAGTCTTGGTGCTCTCATAGCAGCTCATTTGTTCTGTGTATAGTTTTTGAACAGGACGAGTGTGTGCATCAGTGAAGTTTTTTTAATAAGTGGAATCACTCTCTGAGAGAGATATCAGACCGTGTAGGAGTCAGAACTATTACTCACGCGGTAAAAGGCCACACCAGCTGTCCTGCTGAGTCAGTATGTGAGACTCTTTGATTATGGTTCCACCCACGAACTGTGATTCAAATAACCTCAGCTGCCTGCAGATAGTGTCTATATTCATGGGCTCCAGGGGCTTCGGTGGGGAGGGTGAAGGTCTGATAGTGAGCAAACCACATGTTAATGTGCCACATGAGGATTACAGAAATCATATATTAACAGAACAGTTATTATATGCTATTAACAGCTAATTTAATACCATGCAAAAGTGGCACAATTTGAAAACAGCTCGGTAAATTATTTGAGGAACAGCAGAGGTTGTGTAAATGTTTCGTTTTTAAAGTCGTGGCCAGTCCTGAGAGGGCATGACTGATGCCGTCGCAAATACAGCCGCGGTTTTACACACAGTCTGAAAGTCGAAAGCCAAACTAAGAATCTCCCCCAACTCTGTGATTCATGCCCTTCTCTTACTATTAAAACTGTTCATTGCTCACTTCAACTGTTTTAGAAACACTCGCTCCACTTGCTCGCTCATTCCATCTAGTGCTGCTTTACATTACCCAAGTCATTGCCTCTATTTTCTGAAATTGGGACATATTTACTAAAAGGGATGCTTTCTTAGAGGCAAAAGGAAAGTCTGAGGAAGCAACTCTAAGGTCCATTAAATTAACTTTTGAATCAACTAGAATTGTACCATTTATGGTCTTAGCATGTTGAAGTAGAACTGTTGTGTTACGTCTAGTTTGATCTTTTTTCGCTAACATAAATTATGTTAGTTGAATCTTTGCACATTTGGTTTTGGATCTTGCACAGCGAAAAGTATATCAAGTATTAAAACAAGATCAGATTGAATTGAACTGATGACCTCAGTCAATATGACAGTGTTTAGGATTGTTTTGCGTTCTCACTGGCCCATGCAAGCTTTACCTTTCACTGACAAAGACATACATTTTTTCTTGGGTCGAGTCGTGTAGATAACAATTGTTGAGCAAATGTTCTGTAACTAACTGCTTTAAAAAAGAAAAATAACTTAGCCAACTGCAAGGGTAGATGGGACGGTAAAGTGCTTGCACTTAAGTTGTTTTTCTCGCCTTACTGTCCATTCAGAGGACTTTTAGAGAGTCACACCGAGACACTGAGTTGGTAACTTAAGAGTTCAGTGTAATGGCTAAGGACGTGTCAATGGATTTGTCTCTAACCTGCCTCTTAATGAATAAATTAGCAGAATAGTTTAAAAGTTTTACTAGGTGTTTTGATCAAGAGGAGTGAAACCCTCTAAAATGCCGTGCGCAATTTCTGCTTAATGTTTGTGTTCTTAATCACATGAAACTATTCCAGAGATTTTATAACTGGGTTTGACGCAACCTTATATAAAAATGTTAATTAAAAAAAGTTTATAGAAATGCATGTTATGCCAGATTGATTAAGAAGTTATTTTGTCAATGCAGACCTACAAAGTCTGTGCACTGTCATTTGAGAATGGGACTTGAAAAGTAATTCAACACAAGAAACAACATTTCAGTAAATAAATAAAAATAAAAATAATTTGCCGTTCACGTTGTGACATAAAGCTTTGGACTTTATCAATGTTCGGTTCTATCTGATTCTGTTCCGAATAATGTTTGATTTTCCTCAAAGGCAACTACAAAAGAAACTGCTGATTAAATGCTGTCTGAGCTCCACATGCCCATTTTCTCATTCTTGTGAAAATAAAGTCTGATTTCTAACAGACATCCCTACAAAGTATACCTCAAAATCAAACATTATACAGATTGTACCACATCAAAAACCGGATGTACAGTTTTGCTGGTGACAGCACAGGTCCACTCTGCAGCTTCGTGTAGCACAACGAAACAAGGATCTTTCAGTCTTTTTGTTATAAGTTCATAAAGAATGATAAATATCCTGTAGTTATTACCAAAATCTAATGGTATTGAATGTACAGTAGAATGTCTTGTTCAGAAATCTGGTGATTAATATGCAATTTATTTTACTCGCACTGATATAAAGCGGGTAAAATGAGTCCACAGTCAGTTCACTGTTCACACATGAATAAGTAGGACTAGAAAAAAACAAACAAAAAAAAAAACTCCTTTTCTTTAAACCCTTACTTTTAGCTCAACATACATGTAGCCCGCTAAGCTGTTAATTAGGCTTATTATCCAGGCCTCTGCTGAGTGAGCTTACAGGCAGGACCAGCTCTTCTCTGAGGCAGCCTGACAGTTTCAACATACAGCAAGGTCGAAGAATCCTCTCACAACATATCAATGTGTTGACACGGACTCCACCAAGTAGGTAAGCTGACGGAGTGGTGAAGAGTGGAGCGCAGTAGAGGGTGATGATGAGAACCAACACGCACACTCGGCTGAACCTGAAGGAGGAACGATAGAAAGAGAAAAAGAAGAAGAAGAATACAGGAGTAATGGGCGATTTACTGATAGAATATTGTAACAGATTTGAGCTTTAGGATAATTGTGAAATGCTTGAGAACCAAAATTGTATTTTAGGATATTTTACAACTGCCACTAGTCACATTTTGATGCCTTAAAAACCCCTAAGATGAGACATTTTGAGTAATTTCGACTTTCTGAAAGGGCGTAAAATCTTTTGAGCTTTATGACAGGCTTTTTCTATGGTATTCCCTCATAGAAAAAAACAAAAAAAAACAAAAAAAAACACCTGCCCAGTTTGATTATTTCATGCGTGTTTGAGAAATCCTCAAACCCACCCAGCTCCACCAGACTAGTGGCAGCAGCAGTTAGCAAAGACGTGGTGAAACTGCTGAGCTTATCATACAGTTTCTCAGTCCATTGCTCCGAAGAACAGTTGTAAATGGCATAGTGGTGGAGCATTTTTGTGATGACGTATTGGAAAAGTGTCACCAAGAGCAGTAACCATTAAAGAGACAGAGGCCAATTTCACAGTGTCAAATTCCAATTAAAAGTTATGTTTGGTATACACTGAAGGCAACACAGCCGATCCTGGAAAGACATAACATTGTCTCTTTACTTAAAAGAGCAATTTTGCTGTTCATAAATGTAACTTTTGACATTTGGTTGTAAGGATATTATGACAATGATTTCTGTACTTATTAGCTGAATAACAAAGCTGATTAATGTAATTGTAAAAAAATTGATAAGTGATATCTTGTGTATCTTGTGCACATAATACTCAAATTGCTGATTCTTCTTGATAATGTGGTTCCAGGTTTTCACTTTTCCACCCTAAAGAAATGTGTTTCTATTCACGGACTCGGTGCAGGGAGGGCAGAATCCGCAATTCCTCCTCACAGTTATTCTGTAGGAGAGTGTGACATTCACACAGGGAAAACTCCTAGTTAAAAGTTAAACCATTTGTTTGGAAACTCTACTTTTCATTTCACTCTGTGATTATCTTTGGTGATCTGATTCGACCTATGCGATCATAATCCCAAACGCATACGCATCGGTCTTGTTAACTCTGCACAAGTGTAGGCTTTAAACAGCAAGACGCCTCCGTGTTCTTAAGCCATAACTAATTCAGCGCCAAAGCCTACAAACACTCAGAAATAATCCTGCTATCTTCCTATGCAGTTCCGAACCTTTGATGAAAGTCACTAGAGATCAAGGGAATCCGCCAAGTACTTTCCAATTTCCCCGACCTAATATAACAGAAAGCCATCCTTCAAAGTGCCTCTCCAGGGCCGCTGTATTCTCTAAGTTCATCTTCAATGGTTCTCCGTGAATAACACGCGATTGTAAAAGGTGGTGGAGGGGTTGCATTTGCTTGATGATGGCTCTCTGCTTTCTAAGTTTAGTGGAACTTTGGACTCACATACAAACACGGCATTATTAAATGAATTATCAATAATTTTACTTTCTTCACAGCCACAAAAAGGGACTATTTCTTTTGTAAGAGCCATGTCACAAACAGTAATAACAATGCATTGGTCCCTCAGTGTTTTGGTCTGTTTTTGCTTCTTTTTTTTTTTTTTTTTTGATGTGAAAGCGCAAGCTTACACCGTGTATCTACTGTTTGTGTTTCTCTGCAGCCTCAGTCGACGTACAACTCCCTCCAGTTGCACCCAAAGCTGTATTAAAATAGGCACCTTAAGACTAGCAACAGTTCTGGTGGCTTTAGCCACACTTGACTTCTGCGTCAAATTCTATCCGTGTCTACGACCATGATCGAAACATTCGCAAAAATGGCGTCAGTTTGTAATGACATAATTTGTTTAAAGGTTCCCAGTTCTGCCCGGTTTAATGGCTCTAGGAAAAAACACTATTAGCATGTCCTCCACCCCAGATGGGTTCTGTTCGATTGACAGCACAGCCATGTTTTCTTTGGAAGTTAAAAAAAAAAAAAAAAGAGAGAGAGAGAGAGACATTCAAAATCCTTCAAACTAATTCTACCATTTGACATCTATGGATATTCTTTTCACTTATTTGGTTTTCAACCACATCTACAAATGCTTCAGCAAAACGTTTATTTCCGTTTAACAAGAGATGTATTAACATTCACTTGAACGGCTTTACTATTTCTATTCTTTACACAAATAATTTATTCTTTGTTTCTGTTGTTTGAAGTGCTACAATTCCTGCAACTATTATGATTTCAACCACATCAGTTAATGCAAATCTGCACAGCTGAAGCCCCTCCTTAATGAACACCATCATTCATCCTTTGTTAATGAGGCGCTTGGTAACCCTCAAGCTTGTACCTCTCAAATTTACATAGCAGAAGCACAACAGAGTTGGTCTGCAATTATGTCTGTCACTCAGTTTTGACAAGTAGGACGCCCAGGTATGCTAAATATTTTTTGGTTAAAGAAATTTCAGACTTTTTTTCCCTTTCACCAAAGAGAAATGAAGGTGCTAAAAAAGGAAAATTGCAATTACAAATACAAGTGACCTTACAAAAGGACACTTTTTACAAAAAAAAAAAAACTCTTATTATTACTCAATAAGAGTAATGTCATTGCTCTTATTGTCAATACAGCTGAGTTACAAATGACATTATCTCATCCTTTCAAATTGCTAAAATCTGTGATGTCATCCCAACAAACACTTGATTTGTTAAGTGCAATGTTAATTTCAATAGAAAACCCAGGACCTTTCGGCTGCAAAAACAAGAATCCTAAATTGCTGTTCTACCTTGCATTTGTCACATTTCACAGAATTAGAACAACACTTAAAAAAATAAAAAAATAAAAAAAATTAATGTGTCCATGTCCCACTTGATTCTAACATTAATCATTAACAAGACTGAAACTCGGGCACTTGAGGTCAAAAACCATGACCTGAAGATGTAAATGAGCTGTTTCACACTCACCCATGAGCCACTAGAGCACACATTATGGCCTCAAGCAGCGAACAGATCTCTACGGAAAGATGAAACCCTGAGATTCACAAACCAGACACCCTCATCTCCATCACATGGCTGCAGATCAGTCCATCCAAAGAAAAGATCAGTGACAGCATGACATATTGGGACAAGTACCCAAGTCTCCTCTTCACCAGGCTTTTCCCAGTACTCCATGCACCATTGAAGGGTTTTTAACCAAGATGGTCCTAAAGTGACTGGAGCATCTCAGATTCTCACTCACATCTGGTTTACTGCCTATTGAGGAGCGTTTGCACTTTCTCAGCAACTGCTGCCATTATGATTGGATCACCTTCTCCTGAGTAGGAGGATAAGGAGGATATGGGGACTGGATTGAGGAGATTCTCAATGTGTTCCTTCCACTGCCCAAAGGTATCCTGGGTCCAGAGCCACAGCGGCCCCTCCAAAGCATATTTCTTGAAACAGTTGCAGTGTTTCCTGTTTCAGTCACCAAAAGGTTTTCTTAAATTTTCTTGTGGCATACCAAAACTGTCTTTGCACAGTTTGTCGAAATTTTTCCCATGCTTGAGATTTTGTTTTGTGCAACCACTGAACAGTCCTTTTAACTACTTTAACACTTATCACTTTCTTCAGGGGTCCCCAAGGACAGCCAAGCTGCACATGACGTCCTATGAATCATAATTATTGGTACCACTTGTGCTCCTGCCTTTTGCCAAATCCCCTCTTATCGCCTTTTTCACACACTATCTTGATTTCTGTTCTGCTCTGAATGCAGCTAAGGTGATGGATGTGTACCACATATTTGTCGAAGCCTGAAAAACGAAGGATACTATTAGATGACTGTTGGACATCTGGTGTTCACTACATGTGGTCTGTGATGGAGGATATGTACTAGATGGACTGCTTAGCAACAACCTAGCAGGTTGTCGGACTTTTATTTTGGAGGGAATGTTAGAACAAGTCTAAGAACCTTTCTTTTTTGGTGTGGTATCTTGAAGCAGATAGAAAAACATATTTAAGTGGATGCATTCAATTAACAGAATCTTTGGTTTATATGTGTATTGTTATATACTTCAGTGAATACAAGAAAGTATTTAAAAGTAATAATATAAATAAAAGCAACATCTATATGCTCATAATTGAGTTTATCCATGCGACCACAGCTTCATTCTAAGAGGAGCAGCTAAGGAGTTTATGTTTTAATCAGACTCTTGCTCAGGCTTTCACAACATTGCCTCTGAAGATATCCATATTTAAGATCAAAGAGCTTGCTTTGCTTACAGGAAGGAATAAAGTCCTGGAAATGGAATCTTTCTATTTTCACTATCAGAGGTGAAAATGCGGCTTTCGTGAAATATTTGCTGTGATAAGTCAAAATTGTATTAGACTTTAGCCCTTCACAAAAAGCCAACAGCAATAGCCTGGGCAAGGAGAAGGAGAAAAAAGAAAAAAAAAAAAAAAAAAGAAATCCCAAGTCTTTGCGTCTGAACAAAACACTGATTGGATCCGACAGGATCTCTGGCAACCAGTTTAGACCATGTTAGCCAAGGTCATTCCACTGGAGACAACCCACACTCCATCTGAGGACTGGCCTTGCCTTTTGTTTGATTTATTTGCAAATGCCAAGCCGCCTCTAAAGCTTCTGTCACTGTTCCTGAGACCTTCCTGATATGACAGAGCATTTCAGTCCTACACTTTAACAGCGCAGATTTATCAGCATTGGCGAGGTCTTTAAGTGCCATTCACTTCCTGACAAATGGGGCATAGAATTAGAAGTAGGCTTTAATTTCCTTCGCCAATGCAATGCAATTAGGCTAATATCAGTGTGATATATGTGGTCATATTTTTCTGTTTTTCCTTGTTTCGCTATTGGTTGCTTTAGGGCAAAGTTTTACAAGATTTTTGCAACTACTCTTTGTATTCTGTTTTGAATTGTATATATAATGGGTAAAAATTCCCTTTGAGATGAATCAGGAACATTATACATGGATTAAAGTGTGTGTTTTCTCTTTTCTTTCAACTCCCTGCATCTTTTCATACCTCATCTCTCCTTGCCATTTCCCACGCCGACAGTTTCTCATGTACAATAGAAAGTACCCCACAGTGGAACTGATGTAATGGGAGCAAAGCGACAGGACATCACGCATGGGGCGCACCACAAAGAGATAAAAGAATAAAAGTACCCATTAAGAATAAGTAAGGGCTAGTTTATAAAATAAAATTATATGGACTTATCAGAAAAAGGCTGTTCAGATCCAAGTAATGTGCAACTGAGTAGGATTATTCTTAATGCTCAAAACTGTGACTGTGTATTTGTGCTTTAAGACAACAGACTATTTACAAAATGAAAATGAAAATCTGCACAAACAATTAAGACGTGCGAACGCCAGCAGCCATGTTATTTAAAATGAGTGTAGCTGTTTAAACACCAGCAGGGACGGGAACAGTGAATGTATTTTCTTGGTCATTTAATTTTAACTTCAGAATTAGGTATTAGTAGCACCTCTGCCTTGCAGCAAGAAGGTCCTGGGTTTGATTCCCGGCCTGGAGTCTTTCTGCACTGAGTTTGCATGCATGGGTTGTTTATAAATAATTTGAGATATATATGTATTTTTTTGGACAGCTAAAAATAAACTTTCATCCAGAAAAAAATTACAAAGAGCTCAAGATTCCAGGATTAAA
The DNA here is from genome assembly GCA_922788865.1 of Poeciliopsis turneri. NCBI lineage: Eukaryota > Metazoa > Chordata > Actinopteri > Cyprinodontiformes > Poeciliidae > Poeciliopsis > Poeciliopsis turneri. The sequence continues at coordinate 810,824 of CAKLNU010001057.1, read as the reverse complement.
GGGTTAGTGGACATTTTTCTTTTAAATTAAATTAGGTGAATATTTTATCAATAATTTCCTCTCATTTGAAGTAGAAAGACGTTCTTGTGAACTTGTTGGAAAATTGTTAGAAAGTAAATCCTAGAATATATTAGATACTAACGAGGGAGTCAGTGATATGCCGTATGAATCTATTTGATCCATTAATCAAATCTACTGAATGTGAGTCTACTAGCAGAATATTCAAACTACCATAGCATCTGGAAAGCACAGAAAAGTGCCATCATTAACGTTGCTGGCCAAGTGAGGCCAAATCCAAAAGCTGAGCCTGTTGTTGGCAGAGCTTGAGATGTCATGATCTGGCAGATTGATACGGCCAGAAGGCTCAACCTAGAAAACTCTGCATAGAAACATGGATGATGTCGGGCTGGACAAAACGGCACCGACGGCTGGTGAAGTATTTTGTTAAATTGTGGACTGTTAGCATAGCACCTGAGTTGGGGATCAGGCTGTGCTAAATATGTTTTAAGTGGATGTCTTCCACTGGTCATTGACCAATAAATATTAAGCTGGGATTTTCTTTTCAAGCACAAGATTTGAAACTCTAATCCTTTGCACACTTTGTACTTTCTTAGCTTCGGTTTGAATTGCTGATGTTAGTAATAAAGCTTTTTTTTTTTTTTTTTTTGTAAATATGCAAATAAATCATTCTCAACATCATTTTATCCCGTGTCCAGTAGGTTGCTCTGAGTCAAATACGTCCGCAGAGTTGGTGCATTGACTGAGAGGACTCAAACCGCTGCCACTGAATTCAGTCCGATCTTATCAGACACCCGCTTTTCTTGTTCAGACAGGGCGTCTTGGAAACCTCGCACCAAACCCCACCCGAAGAGGGATTAAAACTTGAAAAATTAAAACTGCCAGATTAAGAGTCTGACCAGCCTTTTATTGAGATGATTGGCTGTTGATCGCCGTAGATGAAATGCCAACATGCCCAAGCGGCAAAAGACTGAGCTTGATTGACTCTGACCTTACGGCTTGTTTGCATGTCCAGCGTGTCACTTAGCACTGTTTGCGATAAGCGAGAGAAAATCTGTCCTTTACTAAAGCGCCGGCATCACTCCGCATATTCGCTGAGCACTACAAACTGTCAGTCGACAGCGATATTTTAAATGACACGGGCTTATCTTAGCAAGCACCACCGCTTTTGCCAAGAGGGAAATTTGTGATAAACACACTGCTGCTGGAAGTTGGGCATAATGTTCTCAGAATTAAGGCTCATTCCACTCCTTTTCATGCCTTTAATTTTGGAGCGAAGAACCCCGACATGACGTGAATCGGTGGTGGGGGGGGGGGAAGGGAGGTTGTGTCAGAAACGGCAGCATGCAGCGTGAGGATCAGACACGAGAGCATCAAGGCATTCACTGCACATTAACACCTAATAGAAGGAAAAAAAAATGTTTTCTTTCATCCCGGTTTCCGAATAAGCAACTCCAGTGTTTCGAATTAAATTGAAACGTTCCACTCGATGAATGATATCAGTGGCTTATCTATGTACCTGAAATTAGCTTCCACCCTATTATGCTTTTTCAAGAGCTAAAAAGAAAATAAATAAATAAAAATAAAAGGAAAATAATTAGCGGTGGGTGTTGTACATCCAGTTAATGTCAATGAAGGCTAATTTGACACCTATTCCTGACAGCCTGTTCTCTGTACCTACTCATGTGAAGCATGAAAAATTAATTACAGGTGATTCTGATTGTAATTTAAATTGAAAAGCATTTTGTCTTTATTCAACAGCACGCAATTAATATTATAATTTCATGAATAATTTTACAATGAATAAAACGCTCTTTTCTTTTTTTTTCCTCCTCCTGTTCCCTGTACGTTCGGAGCGGATTTACATAGATGTGGGTCAGACGATTGTTAAAACTGACGGGTTTTTCTTTTTTTTTTTTCGGTGTGCATACCGTAGGTGTAGTTTTAGCCAGAAGCAACCTTCGGCAGTGGTTTGTGGGAAGACGCTCGAGAGTCTTCGCCTGTTGACCCAAAAATGTGTCAGGAGCTGGGTGGAAGTGAAAATTTGAAAAAAAAAAAACCCAAACATCAAAACGTCTTTATATCTTGGAGGACAAGACGTCTGCAAATGAAAGCTGACCACATGAGAAGATTCAGAGAGGGTTGCCTTGGTGAGGCTAACTTTACGACAGTGAGCGATTGCGCCTCTCCAAGTCCTTCCTGACATCAGTCATCATTGCCGGCTTAGTTATTTCAAGGTTAGGATGGATATTCGTCTTCAGCAGACAGAAGAGAGACTCCAAGAAAGTGAAGGGATGCAGGGATATGCATGCACCAAGAAAACAAACAACCGTAGCTCCTTGTGTTTCGAAGGACTGAGGTGTATTCTAAACAGCTCTTGGTCTTTGTGAATCATAGCATCTCACGCTTTTGCCAAAAGGACAAGGATTCCCAACAAAGAAACAGTAACTAATCATAAACGGGGATGTTTAATTCATATTTTTAAAAACAACAAATCCACTGTACATTATGGGATTAAAGAAATTTCTTTTTGGCAAAAAAATAAAATTGAATATATAATCACTACTTAATATATTCATCTGGTGAATTGTTTAACATAAATGAAATGCAAGCCACTCTGAGCCTTAATGTATCGAGGCATCTGGTGGTGGTGAAGGCGGATTGAAGAAATGGGACTTAGGTGATTTTAAAATTGGCATGCCAGGTGTTGATGCCAGATGGGTTACGAACTAGTGAGCCGCTCGGATTTTCACTCTGACCTTTCTTACCTTTCAGGCTTACAAAAAAGGTCAAGAGAGAGCATAATGAGCATTATTCCTTCCTGTTATTTCACTCCAAACTCTCTCACCTAAGACTTTATGAACTTTGTGTTGCACACTGGCGTGCAGCCATGTTGGTACAGGAAGCGGCCACCCTCACACTGTTCTCACAACATTTGGAGCATGAAATTGTCCAAAATATCTGGGGTTCCTTTCAGTGAAACTGAGCGGGTGAAATGCTGTATCACTTTCAATCACTGTATCTAAAGCTTTCCATTCTAGCTGATGACGAGAAGCTTGGATGCAGCTGCCTAGCCAGGCAAAAACCATTCAAAGCTCTCTGCATACAATTCTTTAGTTACTCTAAAGGCCATGAGAATTTCAGAGATCTGTAGCTATTGGCTACACAGAAAATAGAAAAACTGTGCATTACGCATCTCATCATCTGCTCTTTTTAATTCAAAACAAGTTGCTTTTGTGCCTGTTGAGAATAAATAATTCTGTGTTTTCCTTCTATCTCTTTTAGCTAGCTGCCAAGCTAAAGCTAAAGGAAGTGACATGTTAGGAAATGCAAATGAAAGCTGAGGCTAAAGGACATGATTTGCTAGGGAACGCCCTCTTTAGGGTGTAGCTTAGACAGAGGCTAACGAAGGAAGTTACCAAGTGTTGCTTGTTGCCATTTTGTCCTGCTAGCTCCTGAAGCCAGCATGAGAAATGGGCCAACTGCATTTTGGTGTTAATAAATGCAATTCATGAATTCAACTCACTGACTCTTCTTCAACCTCATACAGCAAGAACTTAGCAAAGAAGAAAGGATCATTTCCAACATACCACATTGCCTCTGACTTGTATATTGCTGCTAATAATTGGCAAGACTTTGTACTAATAGACTGGAATATTTATTGGTCAGGAAATATCATGACTGAATTTATTGCACAGTTGGTTTCTTATCCCTGACAGAATCATGGTGAGGCTCAGTGAATGACTTATTCTTTTGCAAATGTTTGGAGAAGCAGGCTGAATTTTTGTAAATCGGTTGCCATGACAGTGATCGAAACAACTCAATTCAATAATTCAATGATACATTAAGGTCAGTGGATTGATTCTTTTTTTTGTTTGTTTGTTTTGTTTTAGTAGAGCTGTCTGACTTTGTTTTAATAATAATAAAAAAAGCAGCTTAAATGTCACCTGTCACAATGTTTGTATGAAATTGTCAGCAATCTGTTGCACTTTGAGACATATTTGAAAAGCCATTCCCAAAAACATGGATGGAAAATGAAAGGTTGTGCAAATATTTATCCAGGCTGCAGCAATCCTTTCAAGTTATTAACATCCCCCCCCAAAAAAAAATAGCACTTCTCCCTGTTATCCACAAAGTTCTGTTTTATATCAAATATAGATTTTAAAATAATGTTACTTTTAATTGCTGCTACTTCGATTCCATTTTTTTTTTAAAAAGTAAAGTTGAATCTCTTTTGCACATTTTTGTAACAGGATAATCTCAGAATAGCGCTTTCCGAGCCTCCTGCATGTCCTGGCGATGCCTTTCTCTCCACGTTTGTCTGAATTTGTATAATTTGGTTTCTTCTGCCGTTCAGACCTCTAAACAAATTGAACAATGCCAGCGAGAAGCCTCTGAGACAGTTTCTCCTTTGTGTGTCTAGTCCTGCAAAGACTTTGTCAAACGTGATGGAAACAATAACAGGTTTGGAGAACAGCCCACTGTGCTGCCGTCTTGATCACATTATTGTGGGTTTGTGTGGCGCGGTGGCACCTCCTTTCAACACACTTTTAAAGAGCATATTTTAGCTGTCTTAATGCCACTCCCTTGGGCTTTGTGCTTAAGGGCTGAGAGCCGATGAATGGTTTATATTTGGCTTCTCTAGGGCTTTTTGATAAGGATAATAAATCCATCCTCTGAGCTCTTTCCCACATCATTGTTACAGTAAACTGAAAATGGAAGGCAGACTGGTGCAATCTTAGCTCTGAGTGCTAACACGACGGGAGGAATTCATTCATGTAGGACGGGGGGAGAAAAATTGACAAGTCAGAGTCAGTTTTCAGACAATTTATGAATGTTTATTTCAGGTTTCCTTCAAATGCAAGGTTAAAACAAGATAAATGCGGCCAAATCAACTTGGGGGGGCAGGGGGAAAAGCATTTCATGCTTGATTAATTTTTAAAATAGTTTTGCGCCTTTGATAGAATTAATTTAATATGAAGTCTTCGATTTCAAGTCGGTATGAATTCGAGATGCGAGATTTCCATACAGACCTGCTCTGCCCCCGTGTGAAAATAGGACAGAAAAATAATGAATATTGAATGAGCAGATCAACTTCAAGCAATCATCCCCTCTGACCAAATACTGTTGGCATGAGACTCATCTATGAGGTTCTGCTGTTAATTAAGATCTACCAACGGGGAATTAATCAAGTAGTGCCACTGGAAATGTTTTCAGTAGCTGAACCGATCAAATCTTATTCAGAAAGAGAATGATATATGGAGAGTTATGTGAAAATGCATCGACTTCCCCCCACCAACAAGAATCCTTCTGTTTTTGGTTCTTTAACACACTGAAATGTTTCAAGGTTATGAGACAAATCCTAAAAACTGACAAAGACGATCTGAGTAAAATGCTAATTTCTGTCGTCAAGTGATCATTTTGTTTACTCCGGTGAAAAACAGGGAGAGCTATTATTCACGATGCGTAAAATATGGGAGAGCGGTGAATATTTCCACAATGTTTTCTGGCTGGCTGACCAAAAATTTTCCAGGGGCGCATCAACGGTTCATCTAGGTTGTCACAAGAAAACAACCGAGAACAAATCTAAAACACGGCGGGTCTTGTTTGCCCCAGTTAATGTCAGAGTTCGTGACTGAATGACAGACACAAACTCAGCCATGACAACATTTGTGACTGACTGTGGTAAAAATGAAGTCTGTGGGGAAGTTTCAAGAGCCAAAAAGCACAACTGACCAAAAACTCAAGGATTGTGGAAAAAAAAAAAAAAAAAAAACCCAGTGAAATTTTTTTGGCGAGTCTGTCCCTTGTTACATCTGGCACTTTGGAAAAAGAAAATCATAACTACAGTGAAAATACGGGTGGTAGAGTTATGGACTGGGTCTACTTTGCCAGTTCAGAACCAAGACAACTTACAGGGGCAGTATTTAGCATGGATATTGTGATTTTATAGTACAATCAATTAACTGAGTCAACGTTAGAAGCTAAAAATTGCTATATGTCAAATATGTCTTAAAATACATTTGACTTTGTAATTTATCACCTTTAAATCAGACTTCTGTCACTTTAAACCCTCATATTCTTTCCAAAACTTCCCCTTCAGGAAGTCATCACAACATTGCTCTTCTATTAACCCCTTAACAATTTGTTTTACCAGCATTGTACTGAGAAGTAGTAATCGAAATCTACTAATAGGTCTGGATTACAAATACTTCTACAAAGAAGAGTGAAACAAAATTGTTTCACAGAGATGTAAGTTATTAGCTGTAGGAGGAAAAAATATGTTTTAGAAACAGCCAGGTTTGTTTTAAGCACATTTTTCATCATCATTTAAAAGCTGCATTTCAGGTTTACCCATGTTGTTGTTTTTTGTTGTTGTCTGATATTAAATTTTGTTAGATCATAGTGTGACAATAAAGGTGAAAACAGATGACGGTAACAGAGCAAAACATTTTTGGCTGCTCTGTAATTGTACAAAATAATACTTCTAAACATGTGGTGTTTGAAAGAAGCTTAGATAAAGAATGAACAATACCAATATAATTACCCCTTTCATTTAATAGAAACCAAAAGGGATTTTCCAGCACTAAAATAGACTGGTGTGTTTTTCTATATTTGGGATATATACATCTATATTCTTTTATGTGAAATATTGCTCTCATAGGTTTCTTGAGTTTTCACCTAGATAATAAAGTGATTGTAATAACACCTGATTTTTCTTCTTTTGCCAGTTGTAGCACAATTCTCCAGCTCTGTGTGTCTTCTGTCTCAAAATCGGGTGGCCAAAAAAAGAAAAAAAAAAAAAAAAAACCCAAAACATCTGACTTGTCTAAAAAGCAATTTTCAAACGTTAATCTTAGACCATTAGAAAATCCCCCATTGAAAAAGCACTCCAAGTGTACAAATCTGTTGACGTGAGCATTTGAGAACAATCCAAATTCTGACCAATTGTTCCGAGGGATCATTTCTAATTATTGAGCTCAGCAGTTATAGGTTTGATGATTGTATTACAACACAGCTCTGGTGACGGAGAAACATGTGGGACAGGCAAACGTAGGAAAAACGATTTATGTTACCATGTCTCTTGTCTTGGTAATGCCAATATAGCATATGCATGTGGATGTGTATTGTAAGGAAATGAAGTGTCTTTGTGCACCAAAGCCATATATAAATAAAGGGCATTGCTTGAACAGCGAGTCAGCAGAGCAGCAGCTGCAGTCTTTGAGCTCCGTCTGTGTCTGCTCAGGAGGCGTTCATGTGCAGTATTAGCAGCACCACCCACAGTGACCTAAATAATAAACTGTGTAGGATTAACACCTCCTGAGATCATCGACGAAAAAATTGGAACTCTAAAAGCGTCGTAAAGCCGACTCCGAGGGCAATGCCGTTTTGAAGCTCCGGTGGTACAAAATGCAATTAGATGTGTTTGAAAGTTAAACGGTTATAGTCCAAAATACCGATGTGTCATGTATACAGATACTTGGGAGGAAGAAAAAAAAACATCGATTTATCCTTACAAGTTATAAAATGAGGTGAGATCAACAGAAACCATTAAAAAACACTTTAAGGTCCAGCTCCCTTGACCGCTGGACATGTTGCATCAGCGAACCGTAATCCTGGGTATAATTAGAAATGCACAGAAAATGAACCGACAAATAACTGCTAACAAAATATTATTATTTGATTTTTCCAATGGCTCTTTTGGACTATAAATATTCTTTTTGCCATTGGTTTCTTTGTTCATGTTTGGGTTGCTGATTATTTCAAACAACCTACCTACTGCCTCTCGTAAGGGAATGAAGCGATGTGTCTCCAATGGGAAGTCCAGTCAATGATAATTACTTTAATTTGATCAGTCTCTCATGATGAAAATCTCCTGAAAATGAGAATTACTTGTAAGTTAGATCAGAGATATTTCTTAATTGTTTTCTCAAAATAACCTCAAAAGAAACACTTATTTTCCCACAATAGACCAAAATACAGCAAATAAAAGGTACTGAAGTGTTCTGCAAGAACCCGTTTCAAAGACATCAAATGCACTATCATTCATTTCTCTCTGAGGTTTGTTAAATATACCCTCTTGTTACCTCGTAGAGGTTCTAATGAGATTTCTTATAGCTGAACATGCATTCTTAAAGCTGCAACAGCAGATGTTTTGCGCCCGCCTTGCAGCATGCAGTAATACACCACTGAACATTTATGTTGAGTCTTTACACGTTAAAATCCCCCTAGGATAATGTAAAGACAATCAGGACCTGCACATTATAAGCGATACATGCACATAACCTTTCAGGTGTAATTTTACATGATGAATGTAAACCACCTGACGTGGTTCTTGCACGGTTCTCTGTATGTGTGTTTCTCCATCATTCCTCTGTGTTTTCCGGGTCGCGAGAAACGTTTTCTTGTGGCTCGATGGGAGTGGAGTCACAGCGCACCACAGCTATCTTGCCTTGCAGACGTATGAAAACCAACTGAATATTTTGTTGCATTAAAACCCCAAACTTCAAAGCCTGGCCTTGGGATTTTACGAGATAAACACAAGTGTGTAATTGAGAAGATGCACAGTTTTAACTTTCCTCAGACAACCATAAACACAATCTAGGGCAACCAACTGTCTTCTAAATTGACCTAATCAGTAAATAGAGTTCACTTGGGTCTCATTTAATTGCCACATAAATCCAGCTGCTGTGTGAAGGTCCAGATGTTTGTTAGAAAACATTAGTGAACAAACAGCCCACTAGGCAGGCCAGGCATAACGGTATTGAGAAGCTTAATGCATGGTTAGGTTATAGAACAATACCTCAAGCTTTGGACATCTCACAGCACTATTTGATCCATCATCTGAAGGTGGGACAAACTCTACACATCTGTAAACCAGACAGTCAGGGCAAGCAGAGCAATAAGAAGAGAAGCAGTCAAGAGGCATATAGTTACTCTGAAAGACCTTCAAGGATCTACAGCTGAGATGGAACAATCTGTTAACACACAGGCTTGTTACAAATGCTGTTTGTAACAAGCTAACGTTACAAACTGTGACACATTAGCACATAGAAGAATATCGGCAGAGACCAAGAATGAACTTTTGGCCCACATGCAACAAATTATCATTGAACATCCCATACAAATCCAATGGTAAAACATGGTGGTTATAGGGAAGTCTTTACTCAGCAGACTGATAGAAACTTGGATTGAGTTAAGCCCCTTCTCCATTGTCAATCTTCACTCTTGCCAGATGATGTTTTTCTGTTCAAAAATTAACTGAACGAAACGTTGCAAGAGAGACAAATCCACACAAATCCAGATGACGGTGGAGATGGTGGTGGGTTCAATTCCTGCTCCCTTCACTTCTGTCGTTGTGTCTTTGGGCAAAGCACTTTACCCGCCTTGCCTGCTGATGGTGGTCAAAGGACTCAAGGGGGCAGATGCAGGGGAGCCTTGCCTCTGTCAGTGTGCCCCAAGGCAGCTCATGAATGGATGAATGACTAAATGTAGCATGTGGTGCTGTGGGATCTCTGTAGTCGATAAAAAGCTAAAGAAATACATACCACTTACCATTTCACATGTCTGGCTGCTGGATAGCATTCTTCTTTTAACACATGTTGGAGAATGGGTAGAGAAAACAGGCTAGTCTGCACCACAAGTCAATTCTAAAGAACATTTGCATTCATGTATTTAATACATTGTAAGCAAATATATACTATATTGTGAGAGTTGAATGTTCCTTATGGGGCCTCATAAGAAGAAAGGCTGGTTTTTGGTGAGGATCAGGCTATAGAAATGAATGATGAACAAATTGAAGTCCATGCAAAGTCATAGTAAAAGATAGACAGAAATATTTTGTGTCTGTGTGTGTGTGCTTGTATTCAAGAATGCAAGAAGCCATTCTCACATTTTCCTACAGTGCAAAAACAGGCATATAAATGTGCTTTGTGCCTGCACATCTTTAATCCACCTGGCCCCAGGACGCAGGAGTGACAGTTGAGGGAAGATTTATTGTTGAGGGTGGGGAGAAATCTGGCTGCCTGAGAGAGCCAGACTCGGAGTGGGCAGGCAGGTTGCAGTGGAGAAAACAATTCACGCTTTAGGGCAGACATTCAAGTTTGCTAGGACTAGTAACCTATTTCAATCTGGAATCACCCTGGGTGACACAAGAGGTGCAGGGCTGTTGTTGTCCATATGGGTGCCCGGAGCACAAATACAGAGTGTGTGGTACCACTGCTGTAAATAGGATTGTTTTCAGAGCTGATTTAAGCCAGGAAGTAGTTTTCTGTACATCTCTGGTTTTCAGAGGCTTTGTTGCAGATCTGAGAAGCATAGATATTTATTTTTTGTTAAATTCCAGTCCTGAGAACACTCAGTTAGTTCTTTATTAAAGGTTTAAAACAGACAATAGATTGTATTGCTTTGACTTTACATTTCTCTACACACATTCAAATGTTTGACATTCAATTATATATGTTCCAGCTGAATAAAATAAATACAATTTATGAGAAAGTGTTTTACATTTCAGTTTATTGCTCTAATTTTTAAAGAGTTATCTCAGGAAGGCCAAGCTATTCCATCGAGTCCCTGCCTTTGTGTCGTTTCTCCTTCCGAACTAGCAGGTGGTTACAGTAGAAAGGAACAACTCCATTTGAACGATAATAAGCTTTCCACAGAACCTGACTTTCAGTGTCCCAGACCAACTGGGGATTTGACAAGACAAAGCAGAAACACACATAACACAAATAATCTGGCCCAAAGTAAGTAGATAATGGCAGCCCTAGGCATCTCATCAACGTAACACGTAGAGCAGGGGTGTCAATCTCCAGTCCTGGAGGGCCCGTGTCCTGCAACCTTTAGATGTCCCTCTGCTGCACCACACCTGAATAGAATAATTAGGTCATTAGCGAGGCTCTGGAGAACTTATCTACCCAAGAAGGAGGTAATTAAGCCATTTCATTCTAGTGTTTTGTACCTGTGGCACATCTAAAAACTGCAGGATACCGGCCCTTGAGGACTGGACTTTGACACCTGTGACGTAGAGGAACTGCTGCCCTCATTTAAAACTCTGATCTCCTCATGACGTCCCGCAAATTACAAAGACCCTGTTCTTATGAGAGTTGTTAAAGTAGCAAATAAAAGGCTGACACTAGAAATAATTTCTTGATTTTAGTCCCATCCTGCTTGTCGTTTCAATCCAGTGCTCTCCATCTGCCACAGTCTGATTTTGAAATATAAGTTGCTTCTTTTCAGCTTCATCTCTCCAGTTGGACAGTTTAAGACAGAAAAGGTTAAGCAGGACAGAGTATGAATCTCTGTAAAAGTATGTATGTTTAAGGTGCCCACTAATTCCCTACCCCTTAAAAAAATAATAATAGTCAAGTTTAGTATGGTAAAAACAAATTAATTCAATGTTTGGCATCTTGACCTTGAAGAGCTTTGCATTAAAGGTAACGCCTATGGAATGAGTAACAGAGTCCACATCATATCACTTATAGAAATAACATGAAGTCATTGGCAGCTGTAGCTCAGCTGGTAGCCTTCTCTAGACTGAACAACACTTCACATTGAAAGGACACATCAAAATCATAACTTTGTTAAAGTTCTGTACACCAAAAGAATGTGAGAAAAATCGAAAGGAACATAAAGTTGATGGCTAAATACTTTTTAGCATCACTTCTGTTCACCTATTTTATCGTGGAAGGCTGACAATACCTTCATCACCTCAGACCAGGTCAGAAACCCTGAAGTCACAAATAGCGTCTTAGTTAAAAATGTTACCCAACATCACTGTCTCCTGTTTTTACCTGCTAACAGGAATGTTTGAGCATATAAAAACTGTTGAATTACATCCAGAATTTACAGAAAGAAATCTTGACGCTGCAAAAGACTCCTGTCTTGCCAAGTAATGCAGTGCAGCATGACTGTCCTTTGAAAAAAAGCAGAAGAGCAGAGACATGAGTCTCAATTTTGAACAAAACAAGAAATGGTTTTGGCCCAGATAATTATAATTTTGCTTAATAATATCATGGATGTTTTTATAGTAAGGTTTTGGAAATGCCTGAAATAAATAGTCAAGGGAATAAATAATTTAAAAATAACTTATTGAGCATGTTAATAAAGAGCTTTGCAAACATTTTAATAAGAGAGTTTTTCCCCCGTCGCTATTTTGAGACGTTAAAGTCGTCGAGTCATTTCAGGGAGCACAGTCGCTCTGATGATGTTTGCTGTTTGATGCCTTTAATTTTTGTAACATGTTTGTGTCAAGGTTGAGAAAGACATGACAACCTGAGCCCTGATCTCACAATATATCAGTGGCAAAGTTCTTATTTCCCATAAGTAAAGCTGGTAATACACAAGTAGTGTAAACAAATTATATTCAACAGCTCTTCTGTATCAATTAAACTTTTTATATTCAGTGTTTAAGGAAAATATGATAAAAGTGTGTTTTATTATAAAGAGTGTCAGACAACTCTCACATGCATGTGATCCCAAAACCCATACTTTTAAATATGTTTTAATGGTGGTCATAGTTTCACCACCATATTGGGTTTAGCTTCACAAAAGCCCAATTTAAGAGAAGTTAAAATATTAATATAATTTTGTACTGAATGTTTAATAATAATCCACTGTCAGAATTGTATAATCCCACCACTTTAACATTTTCTGCCATCCTCCAGAAATACACGTTTGTCTGCGCCTTGTATCCCTACTGCTGTTGTTTTTATTCATTGGGGAAGGAAACAAACAAATAAAAACAATACAATGATGTTGTGAAAAAGTTCTGTACCCAGTCGTGATGTAGCAGGACACTGTGAATTACACCACACTGATCTGTATGCAGGTACAAATAAGTGATCTGACGAAGCTAGTTTGTCAGATTAAGTGTGACTTTTGATCTGTAATCTCTAAGCATGTATTAAACACTTTTCATTAAACTCACATTACTATATTAAAAAGTCTTTCATCCTTCTTATGTGACATTGCATAAAGTGTTTTCATTAGCAGAACTCATAAAGGCTTCAAGACTTCAGTCTGTGTTTCATAAGTAAGTAATATTCACCTAAAATGATCGGTTCATCATGTTCTAATTTAGGAGCGTGCACTTGTATTACTCAGAATTGGATTGGAGCAAGCCAAAAGTTACAAACAAACCTCGGAGACATGACAGAGAAATCCACCTTGGTTTCCTTGTGTTTAGACTGGCATGTTTTTCCAAACTCCAGGATACACAGCAAGATAGGGAACAGAAAAAACATCTGAGAGGTATCGGTTCCATTTGACTGACACTGGAATGGAAATTGCTTAGCTTGATCTCTATGCCTTGAATTGAGCACAGCCCATTTCTGGGACGGCAGTCTGTGCCCAAATGATCGTCATTCCAATCTGATCTTCTCATTCCAACTGTTATTATCACCATGTAAACTGTGCTAAAGTGCTATTCAGACATGCATAAAATTAAGTTTAGCGTTGCTAAAACTAACACTGATAATCACATTTCCACTTGTTAAAAAAGGAGCAATAAAGATTTGTAGTGAAAGTCTCTGTTCAAAGCAGATACTTGATTATTTTAGCTCTTCAGTCAACTAATTTCTTCATTCTCATTTTTCACAAAAACCTATTAGACTTTTCCCCAGAAGTAATTGTTAAATCAGTCTCTCAAAACGTTTATTTATTCAATCATTGAAACATCCGTCCCAGATTTGCTGCCTGCTAGATGAAGCACTTTTGTGTGAACAACTACCAACTTGAAGCAATGCTGCAGCAACATTTAGGATGTAAAAAGAAAGTATTTAGGAGATTGAATTCATTCTCTTTTGTACTCTGCGAGGCGAGATTGGCTGCAAGGCTTCAAAAACAGCCACTAAGGCACACTGATTCCCCGCTGATGGCTTTCATACTTTCAAGGCTTTTCGAAAACAAACCCTGGATGTGGATAATGCAGAATGATTTGAGTTTGACCTTCAAACAACTTTTATGTCTCACTAGTTGTGTTGGTCAAAACTTTACAGGTATTGACAGATTAGATAAAAAGGAAACAACTTTGACAAAATTAACTTTCTGTTTAGACCTGAACCAAAATGTTCTCTACACCTGATGCTTCTGTGGTTACATGTTTGCAGATCCACACACGCCTCTATCAAGGAGTTTCCACACTCTAAGTCCACACTCTGTGGACTTGCATTTACTTCCAACAATTTCTATAGTTGGAAGTATACAGAAATTACTTTTATATAGAAAAACCCTACATCCTGTAGGGGGGATGTTTGGTGTACTACAGAGCAGAAAGCTGACGTCGTTGTTTCTCCCTACATCCATTGGGTGGCGCAGGTTAATAACCACACAGGCATATAGGCTAGAAGGATACAAATGCACCTGATACAACACTTTCTGTCTATTGGCTGAGATGTTGCTAGGCGACTGTCCCAAAAGGTGGTTCCATGTTTTGTAAGCGAGCAGAGAGTCCGAGCAGAGACTATGTGTGAGCACAAGGAAAAGTTTTGCGTACAAGCATTACAAGTTTTGAGAAGAAAGACGTTAAGTCCTGCATTCACATTGAAAATGTAAGCAAAAGTATTACATTTTGAGAACAAAAGACACAAAATCCTGCTTTCAGACTGAAAATATGTGCTCTCAGATTATGGCAAGAAAATTCCACCAAGCGAGCAGAGAGTTTTGCAAGCGAAGATTTGTTCCGAGCAGAAGCTGAGTGCGAGCGCAAGGAGATGTTTTGAGTGCAATCTTTACAAGTTTTGAGAACAAAAGACTGACACACTTTTCTCCAAACCTAACCACCTCGATGATATACCTAACCTATACTCAATTCACAGCTTAACTAACCCAAAAAATATGTTTTTACATTGTATGTACATGATAAAATGTCCTCACAACTACAAATGTTGGTTGTTTTGTCTAGAGAAAGTCCTCGCAATAACAGCTAAGCAAGTACACGCACACACACACACACACACACACACACCAACAGGAATGTCATGTAGAGGTCAGCAGGACAGTGCCTGATACCGTATCAGCATATCTGCCAAACACATGCCTGCTGGGAGCACAGAGAATATTACACCTATTGATATCACAGCATGTCAGAGCATTCAGATCATTTCAGAGCCGCATCTTAAACCAGCTTCCTAAATAATTCATGTCCCCTTGTCGTGCTTTCATTGACTGACTTTGCAACACTTTGTGCAACATTAGCAGGGAGAAACATGGAAGGCCCTGTGATCACATCAGATGGGGAGACACCTACTTGACAGCAAAGAAGCTTCAGGTTTTTAAAACCTGCAAACAGACACAGTCATTTGTGTGGCATGCAGTGACTTGAGGAAAGGCAACTGATTTAAGCCGTCTGATAAATGAAGACAGAGGTGCATGCCCTTACCTGCAGATCAAAGTTGGAACCGTGTGATTCCCTTCATGCCCAGAGCGTTGCAGTTCTTCCAAATTTAAAGGAAAGACAAATCGGGTTCCCGAGAAAGAAAGAAATCTGAACCATTCCGCCATGGTTAAGAAAATAATTGTGGATCAAGTATGCGTAATTTCACGATAAATTTGACTTCTAACTGAACTATGTTTCTTCCCCCTCATCCAAATCCATGTTAATGGGAATTTAGCTGCCTCATTGCCAGGGGAGTGAAGCTGCTGCACATTATGATTCATCTCAATTCATAAACTGATACATTCTTCCAGATGGCAGGAGAAGAAATAACATATGGAAGGGGTGGAACAGATCTCTCACAATACTGACAACTTTCTTTTTCTTGCATATCTACTTGAAAATGGCTTTTATGGAAGACAGTAAGATCTGGCAGACTGTATCAAGGCCTCGCCCCTTAAGTTGCTAAATATTCCTGGCAGATGCTGTGCAGACGGCATGTCAAGATATGATGGAGCAGGTCAGAAAGCTCTCAATAGTCCCTGGGTAGAAGAAAGGGATGAAGGGTGGAGCTCTCGTATGCTCTAGTCTCCCGAGGATGAGCTTTCCTGGCCAAGTGTGTCAGGCTGGGTATCCAGGAGGAATCTCTAGTCATCCAGAACCAACCCAAATAATGTGTGACCGGTTCTCTCCATGGGGGACTGATGTTCTGTTTTTGTGTGTGTGTGTGTTATTTTTAAGGTCCACCAACAGTTTTCGATTTGTTCTCCACACCTTCCCACCAAGGGTTCCACCTCTAACGCTGGGACGTTTGTACCAGTTGTTGCAAACTTAATGAGCTTTTTTGTCCTGAATCTGGCAATACAATAAAGTGCCTGCAGATTAAATAACAAGGGACTGAACACATATCCTTAAGGGACCTCTGAGCTCATTTGTCCTGAATGTCCTTTTATGCTGCTGTCATATTGATTCATTCATTTAATAATTTATAACTGGAACTTTCAAATCTGTTTACAGAGTGATGTTTTAAAGCCTGAGCACAGAAAGTGGAAACTGGGTTGAAGTCTTGCGAGAACTCGGATCAGGTACTAGCTGTTCTTTCTACCGTGTGTGTAGTTCACGGCAGAATCATCTGACACAACAGGCAAACTGTAAGGTCAGAGAAAAGGTGGGACACTATTGGGCCTCTGTCACCACGTCGAGTCGTCGTTGACGACGTAGATCAGCACAACAGATCAGCAGCTGCTGCTGTTACGGTTGTTTTTGGTGCAGGTGTGATGGTGGCCATGTTGAACAACACAGACAAAGTAGTCTTTTTGAGAGAGATCTTTAAGTTGTGAGCAAAACTTTCCCAGTTCAGAAGCTCAGATATTCAACTCATAAAGCAGAAACTGATCAACTGCTGCTGCTTTGAAGGTTTAGATTTCGCCCAGCAGTAGCTGCGTCTTCTCAGAACTTGTTATAAAATGCTCAGCTAGTGGAGTTGATTTTCATCACTGATGTTTACTTGTAATTTTGTCTCTCTGGCTTTTTCATCTGGCTTAGGCATAGAATATATAGGTTCATCTAACACTGAAAAAAAAAAAAAAAAGTCAAGAGTCTTTCTGTTTTCCTGCTGAAACATCCAAATCTAATATTTGGCTTCAAATGGTGGCAGTCGTGTGACCGGTGGACAGCTGTTTTTAAAGTAAAAGTGTCACATTTAAGTGTCTCAGAACATGGTGGTAGTGTGACTGTCTGGGACTGTTTTTCTCCATCAGGACCTGGAAGACATGCTATGATGAATGGAACCATCACAGCATGGTTCCATTCATGCTATGAATGGAACCATTCATAGCATGAACGTCCTGAAGGAGAATGCTGGGCCATCTGTTCAGGACCTCAAGCTGAAAAGGACTTGGTTTCTGCAACAGGACAATGATCCAGAACACACCAACAAGGTGTGCTATAAAGGACAAAGTAACTTTAGTTTCAAGGGGGGTCTGCATTGGCTTTATCGGGTCTCCAAATGTTTGGGTTGCTTAATAATGTCAAATGAGTAAAATGTATTTACTCATCAAAGTCTGCCTTAAATCTCATAAAGGCATATTATAGGCAACTCCAAAAATATATATATACTCCACCTGCAAGCAGAGATCTGAGAACAACACTCTGACTGTGCTTTCATTTTGGTGATTGAGGGATGTGTCCTTTGTTTTTACAGCTCAAAGATCAAATCCGGGAGATGGGCATGCATTTTATCAATAACAGTACTCCACTTTCGCTTTACAGCAGCCATTTAAACGAAAACACAGCGCTGTTTAATGTGAGTCAGTGAGCCGAGCTCAGCTCTCAGTTTAAAAGCAGGGTTGTCGGAAATGACTCGCCCCAATCATGACCAAAATCATTCAAATCATTCAAACAGCAAGGACAATACAGTAAATGTTATTATGTTGTATTATATCTCATAACACTTTTACTGAGCCTTCCAGCATCAGCCTCTCATAAATTTGATCCATAATTTTGCTTTTAGTGTGCCAAAGAAATTTGAGTTTTTAACAGATGACTGAACCCACTGAATGAGCTGTCTAGATTCAGTCCAGCCATATTTTTCTTGAGTATTAGTTTGCTTTGGTCAGAGGCCTGTTCATTGTTAGCGCCGGTCATTCTTGCATGATGTGAATGAAGATTAGCACGGATTATCTGACAAGCTCCCCATTGTCTTGGTGTTGATGTGGTGCTGCAGGAAATTATACTGAAATGAAATGAATAAGGATAACAACTATAAATGAGCACCGCTCTTATTCATTTTAAAACCAAGACATAGACTTCCTCTGTGGGAGCACAGTTAGAGCACACAGTGAAGCCTCTTTCCCCCCCCCCCCCTTTGACTCGACAAATAGCCACGTTTGTGTGATGCATCAAGAATGATTCACGCGAACGGAACAAAAACAAAAAAAACAATGCCGTTCTAATTCATCATTTCTGCATGCTTGGCACGGTTTCTCACGCTGGAACTTTGGCAAGGTCATTGGATCTACATGACCCAGTGTGCAGCAGAGCAGAGGACCTGAGGGGTTTAAAAAAAACAAAAAAAAACAAAAAAACAATATATATATATATATATATTTCCAATGACTACAGTCCTATTATATCTTTATTTTGTGACATTACAACTGTAAAGTTTAATGCATTTTATGGGGATTTCACGTGAACTATGTCAACACAAAATAGAACGCAGTTCTAAAGTGGATGGAAAATAGTAAATGGTTGTAATTAGGTATGTTTTTATGGATGAAAAATTCAAAAGTCTGGTAAGCATTGTATTTAGCCCCCCTTCACTCTGATACGCCAACATAAAATTTGACTTCCTCATTTAGAAAAAGGAATCCACAGCCTCAAACACTTCTTAGAGAACATTTATGAGCAAAAAGCATTAGGAAATTGTGGAGATGTTTTAAGAAGGTCAGGTTATAAAATAATATGCCAAACTTTTAGTGAAGCACACCTACAAAAGTACCAAGAAATGGTCATCCAACTAACCTAACCTAACTTAAAGCTACGGTAACTTTTGTGCTTTTTACATATTTCTAACTTGTTCGCTACGTTATGTCAGCATAACATATGACAGGTAATCTGTGAAAAATCCAGTTCCTTCTGCAGTCCGCAGAAATACACGGCTCAAGTAGAAACAACCAATCAGAACCAGGAGGAGGATCTTACCGCTGCACCTGGTGCTAAGACCTTCCTGCTTGATCTTTGCTACGCTACAGCACAGGCTAGCTAACATTGCTACCGATGACTTCAGATAAACGGTTTTTGCAACTGTGTTGCTTTTTCTGCAAATAGCACAGCTGCATCGTTTACACAAGCAATAGGGACAGCACTAAGACCATCCTTCTGGTTCTGATTGGTTGTTTCAGACCAATCAGAGCAGATGACATCAGGACGAGAGAAAACGCAGAGCAGCTTGATCTTTTCAAAGATTACCTGGCTCATCTCATACTGTTACTCCATAATTAAAGTTTTAAGAAATACCTAGAAAACATGTGTTTTTGATTAAACATACATTCTGCTGCTTTACGGTATGAATTCTCTTCAGAAGAGGACTGAACAGCAAGTCAAATCAAGCACCAAATGCCGATTAAATCATAGATTTTGACACAGAAAAGCATGGAATCAGACAGAGAAGTTGGCAATTTGTGCATTTGACATGACGATTCTCGAAAGATCAAAATGTTATGCAAGTGAGTCTTCACACGAACAAAAAAGAAGCAAGACAGAGCATGTCTTGTCTGCCGCGATCTCGCATCCTGTCTGTCTGTGACCCGCTCAGCTGAAGGTCAGCTCTCCCTCAGACCGACAGCAGTCGGATATAGACCTGAACTGCTGCAAAGCACTGCTCATCAATAACTATGACCTGCAAAAGCAAAGTGCTTCGTTTATGAAGCAGGAAGGCTGTTCTGTTGGTAAGTTTTATCTGCCCATGATTAATTGGAGCTGCAAAGGGAACATGTGCTGAGCCAGTTTTCTTGGTCAGGGAATGTTTTCACAGAGAGGAACAGGCTGATGTTCTCCTGCCTTTTCTGTAAATTATTCCTGTGAGAAATTTAGGGTCATATTTGAATATTTACTTTTTTCTTATTATTGTTTTACTAAAACCATTGCCTCCACCCAGCACCTAGATATGAATCAGGCACTGGGTGGAGTACCCTTCCACCCTTCCCTTGGTGGAAGGGTACTCTTCTTGGTGGATTTCCACTTTATCAGTGGGGTATCAGGTAGACCGTTCCGCATGCTTTGTTCACACTTTGACAAAACAATCACACTTTTATTAGTACAATTGTCAAAAGAATAGGACCAGCCAACATCAAGACGAGTTTGAGTAAGAAAAAAAACCCAGACAATTTTATCAGCTCAGGCAATGGCCTTTGCTTGGTGTCGTAAAAACGTCATCAGATCTTATTTTCCGTGACAGAGGGGAGGTTTGCAAACGGGCACCTCAGCTCACCTCCTCCTTCTACCCATTGACTCTAATTAAGACCACTTATCAGGATTTTGCTGAGGTCAGGATGGGGTTTAATTTAAAAACCATTAAGATGTGAGCATCGTCAGGACTTGGGCTGCATCCCGGCCAGATATAATTTTAATTAAGTCTTATCTTTGACAATTTTCTCTAGCACAAAACATCATCATAATTACACAATAACAACTTTTAAATAAACCAAACAACAGGGTTGATGAATGGGTTTGGCCAGGCTGGCCATTCAACAAACTCTGACTTATGCATTTCAAGGAATTTCTTTTGATGTTAGCTAAGGATTTCTATCACTGTGACACTGAGGCATTGTGCATAAACCTTGAAACGTCGAAGTGAAAAGAAAACAGCTGACATGGAAAGTGCAGAGTATGTGTCTTGCTACCTTAACTGCTGCTTCTGCTGAGCTGAAAATGTTAGACTGGATCCACACAATCGATCAATAAACTGTCTCAAAAGCTCTTTTATTCAGATAGCATTTTTTTTTCTTCTTTTTGTTTTTAGGTCATCTTGTGTGGTGCTGCACATTGTCTTTATACTGAAATGCCTTTTATGTAAAATAAATGGTAAGTGGAAGGAGCCTGATCAGCAGAAGATAATCTGCAGCTTGCAAATACAAGCCCGTCCGCGTCTTCACACTTACACAAACACTTGACACCAGACGAGAGCAACACAGTGCGTTATTTGTATCTCTCTCTCTCCAATGAAGGCATCCGGTGCCGTCAGAGCACTGTTGTTTCTTCCCGTGCCTATCCACTATCTTAACAGTCTGTCAAACTCACATTAAGGTAAAGAAATTAACTTGTTCATGCTTCTCGTGAGACCCAAAAAGCTGTCATCGTAATCGTGAGAGCTGCTGTTCCACACGCGGCAATGTGCCTCCCCGCGTCCCTCGAGGCCAGCGGCCCTTCCATGCATACAGATCAGGAGATAGAAGGAAAGAGCGGGAGCCTCAGTACACGATGCTCCCGCGAATTAGTCTAAGAGAAATTCGGGAGTCTGATTAACTTTAACGCTTTCCTTTCAAAGCAGCCTCTTCTCCCCTCCCGATTCCTCAATGAAAGTGGAGATTCACACTCCAACCTAATTATGCGACAACTAGGTTGGTTATTTGGGGGGGGGGGTTTTCCACAAAAGACGTCCTGCACCTGACCAACAAGGTTGGAAATTTACTCCAAATTGAGCTGTTGGCATGTTTTAGTCAGGAGCTACTGCACTTTCTTCAAAGTGTATGAGACAGTTATGCAATGTTTAATTAAATACATCACAGCAGAGCTGCTAAGTAGAGATCAATTACTAATAAAATATGTGTCATCTTAGAAAGATTGACTTTAACCGTTAACTCAAAGGGTGAAATGGAATGTAATAGGCTGCTCAGCATTCCTTTATGGATTGCAAACTTCAACCAAGGTCAATTCACCCAGTCTATATGGACCCAAAACAAAACAATGTTTTAAAGTCAGGTGTTTCACGACCGGACAACCAAACTATAACGCAGTCCAAATATGTCCTGTCAAGATGGCTCAAAAGCCGTCCCTCGGAAACAAATTTGAGTCTCTTAAGATTGACTTTCCGTCAATACCGAGTGTTAGTCCGAAACATGCATTTACCTCCAGGGCACAGCTGCAAACTGGACGCTGCAAGCACATGAAAGTTGTTAAAATCAATTCCGCACATCCTTGATTCTCTGCAGGGAGAGAAGTTACTTGTTCACAACCTAGCAGTAAACTATTTTTCTTTTTCTTCTTCACCTCTGGTAGCAGTGTGTTTGATATCTACTATCAAGAGGATTAAGTCTTATTCTAAGCCCAAAATGCAATAAAACCTCATCTTCTTTTCAGAATCTGAATCAGCTTCACCCACCAGGTTTTATGGGCACAAACAAGGAAGTTCAGTTTCACTCTGCTCTCCCAAAACATTTAAAACATAGATATATAAGAAGGAAAATATTTATTTATTTATTTTTTTTAGTAATCCTGATAGATAGATTGTTTTTATAGATTGTTTTTTTACAATCTGTATGGTACTGAATGGCCTTGGGCAAAGATAATCTGAATTGTTTTCATTATGTTTGGGTGAGCGTTGAATTTCTACAACACAAAGTGAAATGCATTGGGTTTATTTGAGGCAGGCAGGAGAACCGACAGATGGAGGACGAGGCGCAACATTATAATTTTAGGTTTTAATTCGAGCTTCTTGACACTTTTGGTTGTTTGTCTTTAAAAGCAAAGAGAAACATCTGGGTTTATTTGAGTCCAGCAGAACCACAACTTTGAGGTTCTCCACTGCAGAATGCCGCTGCAGTGTTGGCCCGCTCACGTTCCAATGTTCCTGCCGACATTCAGTCCCATTGGAGTGAAGAACACACTGCCAATGGAGACACTCCCACCTGGCTTGAACCTCAACAAGACATTAACCGACTAGAATGAGACTTGACATTGGGGAAGCGACGAGGCGAAGATAGAATTCGATTTGTATGCTGCTCAGCTCTGGAACCTGAAAACCTGAGATGTACAGAAACTGTTGGCTCTTTTAAATCAGGTCTGTAAACATTCCTGTTGACCACAGTTTACACATAAAGGTCAATGATTGCTTTAGCACATGTTGAAACTTTTTTCAGTGGCATTGTGATTGTTTCATGTTGGTGATGGTTTAGTTTTTCTATTTTGAAGTGTGTGTTCTTTTCTAAAACCACTTTAGCGCTTTGAATTGCCCTGTGTCTGAATGGTTCTTAACACACTTGCGTTGCCGTGCCTTTCATTTCAGTACCATTATGTGAAATTCAAAAATCATTTATATAACCCCATGCATTAGATGAGATGTAGGTGTCTCAAATTTGAGATTTGACCAATACGCTTCTTTCAAAAGCTTTTATTGGATCCCAGGGGGAACAACACAATGGAGAAAATCGCCGTCATTGTCACAATTTAACAAAGGACAGTTTGAATCTAGTATTTAGTAACCAAATATTTATGTGGCGTGGATTACAACTATGGCTCAGCTGTTCAGTCAGTGATCAGAATCATTTGTTTTTCCATGACTGGCTGGGATTAGCCTGATCCCTCCCTCCCTCCTCCCCTCTCTATACATTTTAAGATTTAAAGGGCAAGAATCCTACAATGTTTGGTCTATAAGTGAATCAATCAAAAACATCAACTTTGATGCACTTTTTTACATTTAAAATGTGAAGAAACTAAAGCTTTGAGGGATACATTTACAATATCTTGGAATCTGAACATTTTTTGCCACAACTATTCTACAATCCTTACAAACGAAATGATCAGAATCACAGTGATTCTGATCATACATGTGGTTTAGCCATAGGTGTTGCTTTTCTCTCGTTTGCTTGTACTTTAATCGTAAACTAAGGCAAAAGAGGCCTGGTGTGCTTTCAATGTTTTAGGATCTTTGTGATCTCTTGGAGTAATTTTGGTTTCATTTTCTCTTAATAAATGAAATTGTATTTTTGTTTACTGTATGCTGCGTTTACTCGGGCTGACTTTGAGTCACTGTGTTTCTTGATGTGAAACATTCTTCATGTGAGAAAAACAGGACTTATGTAAGAGAAAAAACTTGTTTCCTAGTGACAAGGATCACAAACAAGGTTCTGATCACAGAAAACAAAACAACCCCCAAAAAACAACAACAACAAAAAAAAACAGGGAGGAAAATGTGATTTAATTTCAATCGATTTTTCTGTGCAGTATTTGACTGTGATATTACAATGTTTGTTCATTCTTAGGGCAATGTTCTGTTTGCCCAGTCAAACAGAACATCATTATGAGCTACAAACTTTGTAGGTCGAGGTCATTAAAAGAGAACAGTTTTTGATGGGTTTAGAGATAGAGCAGGAACGTTGTCCCTTCCTCTACCCTTGCGAGAAGATGTCCTTAACCTATTTTTTGTCTCACCTTTAGCTTGAAACAGACTGCAATTGCACTGAAGAGAATTTAGCCAGAGGCTCTCATTTTTAATACGAACTAAATACAATTATTGTGAAATTTCGCCTAACATCAGCCGGTAACCTTCGAACAAACTTCTCTCATGATGATACTGCGCCATCCGCAGTATCATCTGATGCTCATCAAACCCATGTGCACATATAACTGCGTAGCTGCCACTTGGAGTCGGTCTCAGTGATATATGAATCCGTCTGATAGCGTTGGAGCTGCTATTAGTCCACTCACCCTTTCCTTTCCCTTTTCTTGTAATAGAAGCTACAGAAGTTAGAATTGGCCACTCCTGGTCATGCTAGGAAGCTTCTGGATTTATGTCTCTGATACCGTACGCTATAAACCAATAATCTGTTTTGTCTTCTAAAATGGGTGAGCACTTGTTTTTCTCTTTCTTTGACACTTATTTGTTGTATGTCTGTGCTGGTTGAGTATTCCAAAACCTTCACTTTGCAGAGAATCGGATCAAAGCGCCTCCATGCCCCCACACCATTGTGAGACCAGCTGACCTGAGGAAAATTGTTCCACAGATCATTATCTAAAGGTTCTTCTTACCACATCACTGCAAGTGATGATTGAGAATAGCATAAAATGATTCTCTTGGTGCATTGTCTGACTATCTTTTGGGAGCTTTTCATGTACAGTAATTGAAAAATGATACCAATCTAAATTATTTGACATTTACACCTCCATGTTCTGTCTTTAGTTTATAAAACTGGCTTTCCAAATATCATTATGTTATATCCAGTGGGTGGTGCAGGATGCTACAAGGGAGAAACAATGGCATCAGCTTTCCGCAGGCATTCCGACCAGAGAGTTTGAGGTTTGAGTGAACATTAAAAGTTTTGAGAAGAAAGACATGAAGTCCTGCTTTCAAAATGAAAATATGTGCTCTCGAATTATGGCGGAAAAATTACCCTAAAGCCTCCTCATTCCCAGCACTGCTGCTGTGGGAATGATTGTATTTTAACTCGTGCTGTCAGAGTTAACGTTAACACATGTGATTAATCTGAATTGTTGGATAACGCAGATTAATCGGACGAGTAAAAGCCTCTATCGCACAGAGGGATACCTAGTTCACAGCAACATGCTATGGACTCCGCGCATGGGGAGCTACAACAGATTAACGTTTTCTGACAGTAGGCAGCAACAAAAGTTTAACATTTTTCAACTTTCTTTTGTCGCACCACTTGCCCACATATAGGCGTAAATCTCGTGGGGGTCCGGCCCCACCCAGTTGTGGAAAAGTCTAGAATTGCCCCCCTTGAGATTTTGTGGGAGATGTGGGCAGTTGCCCAGAGTGACATCAGAAAGGGGTGGAACACATAAGAACTGGAAAATAAAATATCAGCAAATATATTATTTTAATTGGCCAGAGAACCATAGTTGACAAAGCAGCTAAATATGCTGGTGTGCATATTTAGAAATCTTTCCCATCTTTGGTGATTAGAGCATAGCTATGATCCAACCATCATGGAATATGATAGGAAATAGCCCGAGGTTTTGAGTAGCAGGCAATATTTCAAGTTATTTAAGTGTCCCATGTGCAGAACACAGGGGCCGCTCGGTGTTCCATGGACCACAGCTTGGAATCCCCCTGTGAATTGGCAAGTATGTCCACAGGTCCTCTTGGTGCAAGAGCACCAAGACATAAGGGAGAGAGAGGAAAAGAGAGAGAGAGGGAGACAGAGAGAGGAACACACATACACACGCACGCACACGCACACACACACACGCACGCACACACAGAGAGAGAGAGATGTGTGTACTTAATTAAAAAAGGATAGTGAGCGGATTCAGCCGCTTGCTCTGAATGCTCTCAGCTTCCCACCGACTCACCCCGACGACAGAGAGAAAAGGACGCCGCGGGAGGGGAGGGAAACGTACAGGAGCTCAGGCTGATGCATCTGCGCCTCAGCATCCATTTCACAGAGATTACAGTCGGGAGCAGAGGAGACGGGCGCGCATTTCTCCGAGAAACGCGGTGGTCTTGCTGAGAGCCGGACAGAACGCATCTCTCCGGCGCCACAGCGTGTGCCAGGAGCGGAGAGGCTGATCAGGACGCAGAAGGAATATATACGACCGCGTTAAGTTTTTTGGGGGGTCTTTTTGTTGTTGTTGTTGTTGTGGTTCTTCTTATTTTCTGGAAGTTGCGCAGTGAAAGCAAGAGGGGAAAGAAAGAAGCCAACAAACAAACATGGGAATGTGTGGCTACCTGGCAGAGCCTGGGAAATTCCTGGTCGTCCTCGGACTTAAATTGCTGCTCCTTGTACCTGCAGGAGTTCCAGCCAGGAGCGGGGACTCTGCACTGAAGGACAACATCACCGTGAGGCAGGGGGACAGCGCCGTGTTAAAGTAAGTCTCCAACTGTTTTTTTTTTGTTTTTTTATTATTATTATTTGATTATTATTCCCAAACGATGAGCTCCTATTGGGCTTCATGCTGTGTGTCGGTCCGAGGCACAGGAGTTCAACTGGCTCAGAATGTGGCGTTTACGGAACGCGCAGATGCTTGTTGTTGTGTGTTTAACTGTGTGCGACATAAACGAGTCCTGGTGCTAAAACTCGGTGTCCACAGCCGGGCTCGTTGCCCTTGAGTGTTATTGATCTGCTTGGTTAATATCTTACTAAGGATGCACAGCTGATGTAGTGAAGTGAAGCGTCAGCAGAGGTGTAAAAATGATGATGAGCTGCGAATGTAAAAGTTTGGAAAGGTTCCATTGAAAATGAGGGCGTAGAGCTGCTTTATTTATTTATTTATTTATTTATTTATTTATTTATTTATTTATTTTGTTGAGCTCCTTAAACTATTTCCGTTCCTGCAATAGGCTTCTATAAGCACCTGTAAAAATATTGATCCAACCCACTTACATAAAAAAATACTCACTCTAACACACACACAAACATATGTATGCATGCATACAGCATGGACTGTTATAGATGCTGTTGTTTTGGAAGCAGTAGAGTATGTAGCAATTGTTCAAATCCAGATCTATCTATCTATCTATCTATCTATCTATCTATCTATCTATCTATCTATCTATCTATCTATCTATCTATCTATCTATCTATCTATCTATCTATCTATCTATCTATCTATCTATCTATCTATGGCTTTTCTTATGAAATTTTACAATAACATAAATGCTGTACAACCTTTACAGGTGATCTTCATTAGACCTTCTCTAAATTCTAAATGTCTTTTCAGTGTTTCCATGCTTACTGCACAGCAAATGTTTCTAATAGAAAATCACGTCTAACGGCACAAATTTCCAGCACTCAGTTGCAAAACAGTATATTTTATTCAGTTCTTTTCTTTTTAACTTTTTCTGATTTGGGGGATCAATGACAACTCACAGTCAGACGGCTCTTCATCCGTAAGCTGTCCAAAGTTTGGCCAGATAGCATCAAGACGACGCCCAACGGTCAATAAGCAGTTCCTGAGTATTGTGAGGCTTCAGGCAGGATGTTCTCTGAGGAAAGATGCCACCGAACTGTCACAGAGTGTCATTAACAGATTGCAGAGACACATAGAGTCTGGAAGATTCACAGAGAGACGTAGAAGTGGATGCATTTTGGCCATATACCATGTTGATGACAGCTTCCTTAGTAACAGTGCCCTGTGGAGCCAGATGGTAAATGCTATTTAACTCCAGGCACAATCCAAAGGGAGGTGAAAGACTTGCAGTGTCACATCCTCCCATATAAAGCCCCTGCTTACGTCAGGATGGCCTCTGTGTGAGAAGACCTTCCATGGTAATTGGCACAGCATTCGCCTTGAATGTGTCAGTGAGCATTTGCTCTGGATGAGGAACCAATGGGCCTCAGTAAAGCGATTTGAAGAAAGCAGATTTCTACTGAGCAAAATAGAAAACCACCAAGACTTGTCAAGGAGGATGCCATGCATCAGTTAATGTCGCCACTGAATGAGCCAAGGGAGGAGGCGGTGGTACACTCTTTGGCCGAGAGTGACTAGACTCAACCACCCAAACTGCAACACTGACTAGACTCCAGTCAACACTGAAATGCAATGTACCTTATAAATGGTAGTTTAAAACAGTAATAGTACCTGAATAAAATCATTCATCCAATTATTGTGGCATCGCAAGAGTGACGTAGGTTGACTTTCTTCTTCATGGATGACAGTAGCTAAACCTACTGAGTCACAGGCTCAGGGAATGACTCCTGGAGACTTGTGTTCCTCAGATGAAGATGTTTCACTTTCTCCAGATGTAATCCTCTAAAAAAATAAAACCCTCTGGCATTTATTTAGTGGTCATTTAGAAGGTCATACGTTCACACCCAGTACATAAATGAACTGAAGGTAACCCTGAGATAAGCATGGAATGTCATGACTAAGCAGACGATAAGTCGAGTACTCAACAACATAACATAATGGATGCCCAAGGACACGCAAGTTAGTGTGTTTCAATTATCTAGGGATCCCACTTCCTCTCTGGGGTGTTGGAGATGAGGATCTGGCTGATGGTCAAGTATCAGAGTCAGGATGTGGCTTTCGTCCTCAGGGTTAGGTCTCACTAAAATTCCTCTGGCAACACCTACATCCCCAGTAAATTGAAGAAAGTAATAGTGCTGTAGAGTGCCTTCGTATAATTTGAGCCTTATGAGTCATTTCTACTACACCAAGCTTAAATAGAAGGAAATCAAACTTCTGAAGATGTTTCGATAGCTACTGCAGTAACTATGCGTACCAGATACAATACCCGGCTCCTTTACGGACGATGATGAGAAAAAGCGGGCTCTCACTGTGGTGTATCGCCAGAGAAGGGCGGCCTACGTCCCCAGGAGAGATGACAGATGGGCAGGTCTCTAGGAAGTCAGTTTCAGCTGGGAATAAGAGACAGCTGCAGAAAACGTTTTATTCTGGTAAACCCCATGTCTGCTGCTGACTCGGTAGCTCATCATGGATCCAGGGTCAAACCGGGTCTGTCCATCCTGTCCTTCTCATTCCCCCTCTTTGCTGCAAACCAAATCCAAATCATTACATTTATTCACATGACATTTTGTTTACCAAGTTTATCCTGCCATGTTGCCTTTTTGCAGAGAGTACACGTAATCCCGGCAAGCGGTCCAATCAAGCTATATTTGTTCTGTCTTTTCTAATTGGACTGCTGTAGATTTAAACATTCCTCATGCTAAGCGAGGGCTGTTTGAAGTCGGAATTATCTTTCTGTCACTTTCAGCTAGAAAAGACTGGCAAGCTGTGACTCACTTTTCTTTTGGCAAAATGATGGAGACCAGCATTTTGTAAAACCTTCCCAGATAACACGATTGATTCTACTGGAAAAAAAAAAAAAGTTCTACTTTTGTCGAGGTATTCAAACAATACAATATAAAAATACTTTATTGATCCCAAAGGGAATTAAATGCTGTTGCAACTCATATTAATTCAGATTTTTCAAAGCGTTTTTTGTAGATTGTGATGGCTGGTAACCTCAACAAAAAAAAAAAAACATTGGATTTTGATGTTTTGATGGGTATGTGATTTAAAATTCTGTTTTCAGCACCAAAGCTGCAGTTTTCAGTTGCTTTTCAATCATTTAGACCACCACTAAAAATCAATTTTTTGTCATTAATTTTAAAAGAGGTAAACTCATATGTACATTTATTTCACAGAGTTATTGACTTCAAGTAAATTCTGCTAGTTATTGCTATTTCGAACGAGATGCCCATGCATTGTACATCACATGCGCTCGGTGCACCTTCAGCTTGTCTGGATTGTTGCATGTGTCTCATTTTCATCACGACAGTATTCCACAGATTAGCTTTGGAGTTTAGATCTGGAGAGTTTACTGACCATTTAAGCGCAACGATACAAGGGCAGGTAAAGGAGATTTCAGCACTTGCTGCAATATGGGCAGGTGCCAAACTGATGGAAAATGAAATCAGCATCTCCAGCGCTTTTTACCAGTCCATGCTCAGCACCTGAGTTGATTTCCAAGTGAAATCAGAAATGTTCTTTCATCTAAAAAGATGACTTTGGAGAACAAATTAACTTTCTAGTCTGTTTTATTCTTAGACCAGTAAGGATGCTTACTATAAGAAATGTGAGAGTTGTAGCTTATGTTCGAGATGAATCTGCGTGCAGATTTACAAGTCAGCAGCTTGTAAATCTCCCCAGGCTCTTAGGTATGCTTCGGTTAATAATCCTCTCATGACAGCAGTTATCCATGTAGCTTGTGCACCTTCTTTCTACCACACATTTTTCTTCCACTCAACTTTCCCAATGAGTAAACAGCCGACTTCTTTAGCAGTGACCTTTCATGGCTTAACCTTGTAAAGAGGGTCAGTGACCGCCTGCTCTGGACAGCTGTCAAGTCCAGAATCTGCCCAACATAAACTATTCAAGGATGTTAGCAATACTCTTAATTTCCTCAGAGACTGGATTTTAGGTTTTGTATTTGTCTGAAAGCCATAAAAAATGATCAGGCTTAAATGGCTAAATTATATACCCATGTTTAGGAGTTCAACTTTTTGAATTAAATTACAAAAAAAAAAAAAAATAAAAAAAAATAAATCAACAACTTTAAGATTATAGTTTCACTATACATAGAGATGCATTTGATCCATCTTTTGGCTACATATTTAGATGGCCAAAAGCCTCGTACGTCTTGCTAGATAAGTAGCTATGCAGCTTATCTTTTGGCTCATAGGTCATGATGTACCAGATCGCCAGAGGGAGGGTGCAAATGTCTAAAGTAAAAATCTGCTTAGTCTTCATCTTCTTCCCTCTGCAGCTCCTGGCCTCAGTCTAAGCCATTCCAGATTTGTCCTGGCTCTCACTGATTAGCAGCCCTGAAGAGACTCGCTGGTTCTTCTAAAACCATTACTTTAGCAGCTTTCACTCCGGATTTGGGAACATTCCTGCTTTCCTTTTTCTAGCCATTACCTGGGCCCCTCTCAATTGGCGAGGTATCAAAGAAGCGGTGCAGCTTCCATGACACAGGATGGAATTCCAAGCGCGGTGTTAAGAGGTGTTGAAAGTGGACCAGGGAGTTGACAATGCATTGACCCGAGGCTCCACTGTGCTCCTCCGCACTGTGTCCAACCGGCCGTCCTTCAGAAGATGAACTGGTTGTCAGTGAAGGAGCCACACAGTCCCAGGGAACCAGACTTTATCCGCTCACATTGCTTTGAGTCTTTCCCTAGGTGGAGAGGAGCTGGATGGTGTTTAAAGAAGTAGAGAAAAAAAAAAAAAAAAAAATCTCATGCCTCTTTCTGGCTTCTGTGGGTGGGAATAATCCCTGCAGAGTTGGCATGTGATTGCATTGTCCACACATTTGACAGCTATACTGCTGCATGCGGTGAGCAACCTGCGGCTGGAGCTGTGATACCTGTGATACCTGTGAAGCAGTGATCCTTGCCTGTGAGGGGCGTCGGCACCGAAATGGCAACGACGCAAAGGTTTGGAGGGACAGCTGGCTGGAGAGGCTCCGGTGCACAGGGGGGGGGGCTGGGGCCAGTGGCCACGCACCGGAGGCAGGAAGCAAAACAGCTGTGAGGTTGATTTGTACTTGGTACACATATTGGATCGGTTAGACTTTTTCAAATTAGTATGCACGTCATCATTATTTAGTTCTATCTAATCAGTCTTTGGACACATTTGAGGAAATGATTTCCCGTCCTTAATTTTCATGTAAACACTGATCTGCCTTTCAGTATGAAAGTAGCATAAGCATCAGTGGTATTTGGAACAGAGCCACCTTGAACTCCTGACTGCCTCACTTGCACTCATTTCCTTCTATTAGCTAACAGGGCTTTTCTTATTGAGTTGATCACAGAAAGCAATTTACACTTCCCATAACCCACACCAGCCCATATCACAGAACTTCTAACAGTACATTTGGTCTTTTCTTTTTTCTTTTTTCCTTTACACTATTTCACGCCCCCCAATAAAAGCATTAGGAGCGACGTTGGGGATGGTGTCTCACGGAGACAAAAGGACACTTTGACAGTTAGCAGGAAAGGGCAGGTTTTCATCCGACCTTACGGCTGCTATTTAAACCCTTTACCTCTTTTAGCCACTGCTGCCTCTTCAAAGAATCCCGTGGCAGGAATCCTGATTGCAGTAATTTTGTTTAACATGTGGGAGGAACATTTTGTTGCAGAATATTTTGGTGAGCTTACCACACTAATCAGTTTATCTCAATGCTCCTTTTTCTCTTTTTTCTTTGCTCCTTGCTGCCTGCATCCATTGCATTTTGCATGAAATTATATATATATATATATATATATATATATATATATATATATGTGTGTGTGTGTGTGTGTGTGTGTGTGTGTGTGTACAGAGACCATAAAGAGGTCTCTGTATTTATCAATGAATCCTCACATTCTAGTATTGCACTAGACTGTGAGGATCTCCTAAGAGCTGTAATCATTCTCGCTTGTTGAAGCAGTCTGCATACTGGATTTTGCTCATCTGCGTCCTTGAGATTGCTGTGAAAACCTAAATTCAATTCAATGATTTGTACAGTTGAGCAGGTCCTTTTAGAGATAGAGTGAATTTCTTAATTTAACAATTCTATCTCATTCTGATTCTCAAATAAATGCCAGACTAATTTAGTATTCAGAAATGTGTCAGGATTTAAAAAGAATTTGATTCAGGGTCAAATTCTGTTCAACACGTATTACAGTGTGCACAAAACAAAACAAGACTTTTCTACAATTTTGGCATTTCTCAGCTGAAACAAGAGAATTACCAAATGTTTTCTGTACAACACAGGGGAAAAGTACAGTGAATGTTTTCTTCATTTTGTACTTTGATGTCCAAGTCTGACTCATATGTGTCCCTGGGATGAACTGCAGATCTTTCACAAAGACTTATTTGCATCGTGTCTCTAATGCTGTCCCATTTTACCACAAAGTTCTGACAGTTTTACAGTAAATCAGTCAGACTGTACATGCAATAATTACCTGGGACTTAGCAGACCTGAGCACAAAACATAAAAAATACATGTTTAAAGTCAGCCGGAGTTCAGCAAACACAGAACTCTTCTTTATGTTGTTGTACATTATTATGTCCAATACCTTCGGATAGCCAAATGTGTAAGATGGCTTATAGTGACCAGATCAATTTTCATAGCAATCTTGGGCATACAAGACCAAAGTTATTCATGCCATATCCATACACTTGGATAGAAAATTACTTTTGACTAAAGTGACCCTGGAAAAGTCCACACCTAAATATGAGAGGGTATCTGTTTGGGGAGCTACAGATTAAAGCAAGAAGGGTTTAATATGCTTATTCCAGTTCACATCACTTCATTTTTTGGTGCAGTTTACATCTAATACATACATTTTGTGTCTATGCAATACTTTTTATACCAATACTCATGGCTACAAAGTGAAATCTTAATTCAAGTTGTTTATATTATAATGGGATCATCATTAGTTGATCGTAAACAGACAAAGAACAAGTATGGAGCAATGGCGGGAAATAACAGCAAACTGTTAACCGGGAGAAACGTCAAGAAGAAGAAGAAGGCTAATGGTCTGCCATCTACTGTATCGGCTGGGAGATGAGATGACAGAAAAAAAAAAAGAGAGACGTACAAGTAGGACATATTTTTTATGGAAGGAGCAAACAAGAAGAATGTAAAGTTAACAGCAGCAGTAACTGCAAGTGCATACAGAATGAGTCAAGAGAGCAGATCAAAAAAATATGTGGCAAACAAACTGCAGAGTAACTATAAACCAAAACCATTCTCACTATTAGCTTATTTTAAAAGAAAGTTTGAAGTAGACAGAATGACTGTCTGGCTCCACCAGACAGCAGTCTCATAACTTCAACATGCCGTTGTGTTTATGGAGGTCACCATCAGTAAACTCACAGTGTGATAGAAAAGTGGCTCATTGGGTAGTAATTAAACAATCACCTGCCTGAAATGAATTGAATTTGGTCGCTCTGAGTGTCATTTGTGAAAACAGATGAATTCAATTTCACCCTGAAATGAACTAATAACCTCTGAAGAAAAACTAAACTGGAGAAATATCAGCTCTCTTTTTACTTGTCATCAAATCTCTTGTTGTGGCAATTTGGGATCACCAGAAAGGCTATTTTTATTCCTTTTGTTTATGTGTGCAATATTATAAAGAATCAAAGTAGTTTGGCAGTGAACGAAGGGACAAGTTTGTGGATCATTTTAAG
The DNA here is from genome assembly GCA_922788865.1 of Poeciliopsis turneri. Classification (NCBI taxonomy): domain Eukaryota; kingdom Metazoa; phylum Chordata; class Actinopteri; order Cyprinodontiformes; family Poeciliidae; genus Poeciliopsis; species Poeciliopsis turneri. Next base: position 776,293 of record CAKLNU010001057.1, on the reverse strand, counting down.
GCTGAATTTTCCAAAGATATTGGTACAGATGAAAGAAAGTTCGGAAAAATGTTCTGAACGGGATTTAAAGGACATTTGACGCCCAAGTTCATTGTGGATTCGACTCACTGTGCACATGCTAGCTTTGTGTCTGCGAGGGTATTTGAGCAGATCCACTGACATTTATCCTGATATAAAAATCGTTGACAGTGTAGGATCTACAACAAACCCTTTGGCAATTGGATTTGAAATGATCGAGCTATCTCCCAGTTTATGGCACATTTTATTAGATCAAGTCTTTTGTTTACTGATGTAAACACTCTTCACATTAAAATCTGAATGCTTTCGTCTCCTGATGTGATAAGATATGGAACTAATTAACATGTCCGACCTATTTCAGGTTTCAGGTGTGAAAACATGGGTGAAAAACACGCATTTATATTAATAATGAATTAACATAACCTGGTAAGCTTCTCTACTTTACATAACAAAGAACTGGTGCTTAGAACATAAGTGCATAATGAATGCAATCTTGACAATATCTTTTAATGAATGATTGCAGCATCTGCTTTGTGATTTCCTGATATATTTCCCAGGGGGATATTTTTCTTTGGGAAAATTGCTTTATTAGGACAAGCTAATGAGAGACCCAAATAGATATTATTGTAATATAAAGAGTGACACCACATCCAACCCGATCTTAGGCAGATGTGAGCAAGAATAATTGCCTTTCACTGTCATTCAAATTAAGCTTCAGAAGGAAGATTTGCTTTTGTTTTATCAATAAATCATCAGGAACATACACTGTCATTCCTCGTCTTTGCAATACGGTGAGCTACGTCCTTTTCCCTGTCTGCTTCAAATTGTCTTTACATGTCAACAAACAGAGGGGATATTCAAATCGACCCATTACAATCAAATCAGTTGTTTGTCACGTATTATTTTATAATACAGTACAAGTTCCGTTCACAAGGGGATGCGGGAAAATGTTAATGCGGCGGTTGATAAGTAAGGCATCATGTTATGTGTCCTCAGAGTGCTTGGCATCTTTACATTATTTCCTCTGTGCTGCAGTGTGACAGACTGTCGACTGTACAGAGACTACAGAGGGAAAGAGCTGCAAGGAGCTGGAAGCACATGAGGTGTTCAGTCATCCCCAGTGAATCCATGAGTAGTTCAACACTTTTGTTTATAAAAAGAATTTATTTCTATAGTAATTTCATACCTATCAGATCATATTTTGTAGCAATCATGCATTTAACAATGTTAATTCAATTTTTCTACTAGTATGGCTGTTTGTGCAGAGAGTTGCAGTTTTTTGTGTCTCTATTTTCTGCTGTTATGTTTGTAACTCATTTGAATGAGATGTTTAGCGTTTAGACGAGATCAGAAACCTTTGTGGTTACTTCCAGTAACACAGGTAACAATATAGCTAGTTAAGAGCAGTGCCTTTAACCCCAAACAGACTCTGATCATCACATAACAGCATAGAAAAATATGCATGAACGTGTAGATTAAGCAATTGTAATGCTTCCGGTTAAATGAAAGTCATACCAGATGTCTGAAACACAAAGAAATCAAAGCAGATTAGTCCACAAATGAAGTTATGAACTTAGTAAACGTTACTGCTCCTATGTGCGAATCCGTAGCACATAGGAGCAGTAACGTTTACTAAATTGACTGGTAACTTATAAAACTCTAAATGTTACAGTGCTAATGTTTTGGCATAAAACAGCCACAGTCGGCTGTTCATGCTGACTCATAAGATTTCTAACAGGCAAATAAAAAAGTAATGAAATAATTAGGCCGACATTAAAGGAGCATTCACTGTGACCTTCAGGAAGGACCCTGAAAACAACTGATACATTTAAGTAGCACAGCTAACCCCAGTGGCCTCTCTAGTTTATTTACTTTATTTACTCAACATTATTAGCTTTTTCTTCTTTTGCACTTTCCTTTGGTTCATTATTTTGTTTGTATTTCCTTTTCATTTCTGTAAAGAACTTTGCGTCGCCCTGTTGCTGAATTGAAATGGCCTCCACCTCTCGCCACGCTCACTGCTGAAGTAAAAGCCTGATAAAGTTTATTTAATGTCGACTGCAGAACACCTGTAAGAATGTAGTTTGGTCAGATAAGGCCACAGCTGAGCTCTTTGGGTGTTTCGGCTCACACTATGTTTGGATAAAAATTGTTCCTGCTTTGGTGAGGAAAACAAGCCTGTGTACCTTGTTTGGATTTAGCAGGTGGTTAACAATTTTGAAGACGAGTATTGAGTATTTGCTTGTGCTTAAGGCCGGTATGTATGTTTTCCTGCCAATTGTGGCGTCAATTGGGAACATCTGTCATGCATTTTCCTTTGGGAGACGTTTACAACCAAGGTGTGTTGTGTCCATCTGGGACTGCCCTCTTCGTATTTAACCGTGTTTCGTGTTTCTGTGAGTGGAAAGCTTTTTCAGAGCTTGTTGATAGGCTGCAGCGGCTGGTGATTGTGCAGCGTAATCAGCCGGACAGTTTGAGTACTTTTCTGAATCAGCGCAAGGTCAAACAGCTACTTCTTCATCCATCCATCCATTTTCCGTCACCCTTCTCCCTAACGGGGTCGGGAGTTGCTGGTGCCTATCTCCAGCTGCGTTCCGGGCGCGAGGCGGGGTTCACCCTGGACAGGTCGCCAGTCTGTCGCAGGGCAACACAGAGAGACAAACAGGACAAACAACCATGCACACACACGCACACACCTAGGGAGAATTTGGGAAGGCCAATTAACCTGACAGTCATGCTTTTGGACTGTGGGAGAGAAGCCCCAGGAGAACCCGGAGAGAACCCACGCACGCACAGGAGAACATGCAAACTCCGTGCAGAAAGACCCCGGGCCGGGAATCGAACCCAGGACCTTCTTGCTGCAAGGCAACAGCGCTACCCACTGCGCCACTGTGCAGGCTACTTCTTCATCTCCTTTAAAATTAAAGTGATCCCAAATATAAAACTTTGCATTTTTTGGCAATTAATTCCACTTTTTTATTTATTTTTTGCATTCTAAATCAGTAAATAAGCCTGTGCATGTTTCTATTTTGTAATGTATTGCACAATAATTATTTGCTGGACTGACAAATATCAGCAGGGAAAATCTTGCATATCATTTAGTAAATCCTGTAATTGGGTTCAACACTTGTTGTCTATGCCATAAAATCTTTTCCCAAACCCAGTTAATTAATGCGCATAGCATATTCGCTCAATAACAACAATATTAATGATAAAATCAACTCACTGAAATCTCTTGAAAATGTAATATCTTACATGTTAGGTTTTAACCAAGCATTTATTTCCCCTGAAAGCAGCGAGTTTCACTGTAAGGGCAACACAGTGTGGTTGTAAGTGAATTTTTTCACCTCCGGCTCAGCTACCATCACCTGCGCAAAGCCAATAATAAGGACCGTGGCTGACGTTTGACCCCATGGCTGTTTGTTTTTATTGAAGTGCAACGTACCTCTAGGTGTTCTGGCAGTTTCTAGCTCTCTGAACCTGTAAGGACTGTAACTTATTACTTGAAATTTGCAGGCGTGTCTCCCGTCATCTAAATGGAAGCACTTTAGTTGCTTGAGAGGCAGCCGTCTGTATGCAATATACCGCAATGATTGACCTGCACTGGCTGTTCCTGGTCTGCAGAATCCAATTCAGGTCACTAACTTGTTTTCTGGATCAAACCTCTGCTGTCCGAACTCAGAGAAAAAAAGCTTAGCCTATTTAAATACTGTTTTTCACGACAACCTTCTTTTTTTCTCACTCTTCAACTTGTGTGTGTGCAGAAAAAAAAAAAACATTTAAAGAAGGATCACGAGTTAGCATTTTTCAACAAATTACACATTTAATTTTTATAAACAGCTCTATTTAGTTCAGGAAACTAAACCGAATTCTGCGTACAGAATGCAGTTTACTATCTTTAATCCACAGTACTTCCACTGTGGATTAAACAACAGTGGAAGTACATTTCCCACCACATATGGATGACTGTCTCCTGAGCTGTGTTGTTAAGTTTTGGGTATATAAATAGTCACGGTGCTAAAAATTCAGTTCGTTGCTTGAAAATTGAACTGCGCTGCTTCCTATCAATAAACAAGACATAAGAGAAAACAGTAGTGAATAAAAAGACATAGCAATAACTTTCAACTACAACTGAGTCTCTGAACCTTGACTGAAAGGCTTCTGGGATCCAGCTCCAGGAATCCTTTTGAAATGCCTCAAAACTATATCTGATACTCTTGGGGTATTTCAGATCCAAAGCATAGGCTAGCCCCAACAGAGAGCAGCAGCCTCTGCTGAAGTCCCACAGATTACCGAGAACAGTTATTCCCTCAATAACAACCTTTACATCGGTAGATTCGACTGAGCCGTCTCGCTTCTGCAGCAGGTAAATCCTCATCACCTCTTCAGCCAAAGCCTCTTAAATGCAGACATGAACAGCACCAGCAAGCTTAATGCCCTGTTTAATCCCACATGTTTCTAATCATGCAAAAACGTTAGTTTTTTTTTTGGTTTGTTTTTGTGTGTGTGGGGTACCCGGAGAAAATCCATTCATGCACAGAGAGAACAAGTAAACTCCATGCAGGAGGACCCCGATTCAGGATTCAAACCCACGGCCTTCTTGCTGCAAGGCAACAGAGCGACCCACTGTGCAGCCCTGAACCACATAATGTCCTCTTCAACTGATTTCAGAGTTCAGTTCCCGCTGAAGAACTTTGTGTGGTTATCCTTATATCCTCTGTTTGGTATTAAGCACCGGACTTTCTTCTTCTTTAGGCAGGTGCAAAGGGAAATGAAAAATCAATATTCAACATGTCTGATTAGTTTATTTTTCATTACCAAATGCTCTGCCATATGTTGAACCTCCTATATAACCCTGCTATCAAACAGGACAAAACCATGCCCTGTTTAATAGCAGAGAAAGAAATCTGCAGATAGAAGTTGCATATTATCCATGAAATGCTTTAATATTATTAGTTTTTTGATTCTGGTTTTGGCTGTGAGACAAGATCTTGAATAGCAACAGGAAGAAGCAGAAATATTACTACCCTCCCTCGGATTCTCTGACACTAAAAAAAACTTTTTTTTTTCCAGTAGGTTCACTTTGATGCATGTGTCATTTACCCGGCTCGAGTAAATAGGAGTTAACATGTTTATCTCGTATTTTTTCAGAGACAAAGCCTTCAAATGGACATAATTTCATTTGGAAGAACAATATTTTTAATATGAGTGGTAATAAATCAGATAAAAAAAAAATAAAATAAATTGTGACAACAATGTTGCTTTAATTTGAGCACAAAGTGTCCAGTGCTGTGCTTCATTTTTGCATTTTTTCATTTTTAAGTGCAGTTAGGAAGAAAGGTTGTGATTCGCTGCTAACAAGCTCCTGCCTCACTGTTTCATCACGCTTAACAATCTGACCCAAAACACTGCAGCTCCACTAACAGGGAGACAGAACAAGTTAGTTCTGGAAGTAATATGATGGTAATGTGCTCCAGTAACAAGCACGAAGGAACGATGATAGAAATGGGCACTGAGCTTATTTACATCATTCAAAATCTTGGAATCATGTATCATTTGTGTCATTTCAACCATATATCAGTGATTTTAATAAACTCAGCCCGACATTATGAAACAAGATTATGTTTTCTGTCTGTTTTTTTATATCTCAATTAAAACAGAAAAGCAAATCCAAAGTTTTCCAGCAACAAAGAAAAACAAACTCACCAGTTCGGAGGAGCAGAAATGTATCTAGCACCGGAAAATCGTCTAATAGATTTTCTGCTAGATTTCCTTGACACTTTTGATAATCGATCAAAAAGTGAAACTTACCCCCAAAATCAACAATTTTTTATTTTTTGCTGATAATTTTTTTAAATATGTTCTTTTTAGGGTTCTCATTTTGTGCCTCAGTCCAAATTTTGACATTTGGGTGCAATTTGTTTAGTTCGGCTTTATGTTGCCTAAGCCCGTCTCCTTCAGTCGAACTGAGATTTCTTATTGGCTGCAGTGGTCTGACTCGGTACGACTCCGCCGCCTCTCTGAGTTTTGATATAAATGCCTGCATTGCTTTTATTCATGGATTCAAATCTCAGCTCAGGTCTGAGTAGAGGTTTTGTGAATTGCCTGTGGAGGTGTGGGTTTTCCGTGGGTGCTCTCGTTTCCTCTCACAGCCGATATATATTTTAGGTTAATAAGCCACTCTAAATGGTGGGTGTATCTCTGTGATGGACCCAAGGACTTTTTTTTTTTTGATGTGGGTGCAAAATATAAAAGTCCAACTGAATAGACTAAATTAAATGAAATTCAAATGTATTTAATGAAAGGGCCCTGTAGTGACTTTGCGTGTCACTGCGCATCTACCACTTACTGAGAATGAGCCAAGAAAGATTCCACCTCTTTTTTTTTTTCCTTTCAGTAACCACTCAGTGTGAGGTTTATGGTTTCATTCAAAGTTGGATAATAGCAGACCTAGCATGTTTTATTTTTATAACCCCCGTCTGAGATATGGTTCTCATAGCACAGGCGAAGGGTCTTATTGCTTTTTTTTTTTTTTTTCCCCTTAAAGGACACTGTAGAAACAATTCGCCAGTCAGAGAAACACCAACTGGATATAAAGCACCAGAGGATAAGGGTCAGGCTCCCTTGCCCCTGCTCTCTAGTAGTTTGCATCAGTCTTCTTCCAGCTTTCCCCAAGACATCCATCTTCCACAGGTTGGGTTACAGCACCCTTGTGTTGCCGTAAATCACTGAGATAGTCATTAATTTTTAATATTCAGTAACCTATGTGCTGTGCTGCAGTCCAACTAGCTCCTCCACTTCTCTCACTAAGCCTCATCTATTACAGCCTGTCTTCGCTGTCTCTCCACTGTGCATGTTTGGCTGCACTTTTCTGATATCATTAATACTCATCAAGAACACCCTCCATTCACGCCACATTCTGCCAGGCAATTTACGCTCTAATGCCTCCTCCCACCTACCTCTCCCTTCTCTTTTTAATACATTACCGTCCTCCTCACCCATCTGATCCTATTCATAGAGAGGAGCAACTTGTGGACAAACTTCAGTCCGAAGATTTCCTTACTAATTGGACCACATTTCAGAAAACCTGAGGCACATTTAGCAGGATTCTGTGCACAACTGAACTGAGCAGGTTTTCGGATATTCTGACGTCGACATTTTTTATGTAATAACTGTAAAAGATTTGTTAAATATTGTGGTGTGATCACAATGGAGGGTGTATTAAACTTAAATAAATGTGTTCTCCTTTGTAGAAGTCTTTAATATATCCACAACTTCAAAGTTTTTTTTTTTCTGCAATAAGCACTGTCATTTTTATTTCCCAACATGCAAAGCCTTGCAGTTAAAAAGAAGCATAGCAGAGCTTTTAGGCCATATTTTAATTATAGTGGAAAGGTTCAAAGGGTATGAATACTTTGCAAACATTCGCTAGAAACATTCGTAACACATCTGTCATGGAATTCAATACCTACCTCAAATGTTTAAAAAGTCAACATTTACACTGACGTTGCAAAACTGTTGAAATTCACTGCTCCCAGTCCGACACATCCAATCTGTAACAGGAGGATTGTCTTAGCGCTGCCAATCATGCTTATTTTTACTGGTAGTGCAGAGACAAAAATTGCCGTTACAGGAAAACTGCTTTTATATTTTGGCTTTGGTAACTAGCCTTAGCTTTCACGGCAGGTTTTGCTGTGACGGACTATTTGTAGCCCAGCAGAGAGCAAGGAAGAAGTTGCGAGCAACACATACAAAAGTTTGATTGACAGCACTAAGACCCTCCTCCTGGCTCTCGTTGGTTGATTCTGACCAAGCGCTGTGTTTCAGCGTATGACAGTAGGACCATAGAGCGAAGGCAGAGGAACTGGATTATTTTCACATTATCTGTTTCACACTATATTATCATGACATAGTGACAGCTTTATCAAATATATAATAAAAACATAAATCCATCCATCCATCCATCCATTTTCCGTCACCCTTCTCCCTAACGGGGTCGGGAGTTGCTGGTGCCTATCTCCAGCTGCGTTCCGGGCGAGAGGCGGGGTTCACCCTGGACAGGTCGCCAGTCTGTCGCAGAAAAACATAAATATATATATAAATTTTTAAAATAAAGTTACAGGGGCTTTCTGAAGCTATAAATCATAAAGCTACTTTCAGCTTGTAATGCTAAAAGAGACGTTTAGTTACTCTAACTGAACCTATAGAAAGGTTCATATTCACTTTGAGAGTTGACTTGGATTTCAGATTGCTTGAGTCCAGACATGGACTGAATGTCTTGTGAATATTGCAGCTCTGACTGTGAAAAGAGAGAGAGAAAAAAAAATTAAACTGTGGCAAATGTAGGAGCCCAGGATGTAGGAAAACAACTTCGACTTGAGTGTTACAGGTGCCACAGACTGCTTAATTTAGTTTGCTCCACTAAAATCATTTATGTGCTTGACCCTAAATAGGGTTATTGTGTTGTTTGTTGTATTTGTGTTGGGCCTTGATAATGAACTGAACTCTTAACATTCTCTGCACTCGTTTATCCTTGCAGGCTTAAAGTAGGCAGTCAAATTGCTAACTCACTAATCATAATTAAATCCTATCGTTCTATTCTGTTATCATCATAGTATGCATATGTGTGCCCAATATTAACCCTTGTAGGCAGTTGGACTCCATTGCAACAAGGAGTTTTCTTTTGAAAAACTAAGTGATTAATAATTTTTCCTCATTTATTTTTATTTTTTACCTCCTTCAGGCTGTCAGACTGGAAGTTAATTTTAATATTCCCCATGTGCTATGCAAAGATAACTATGTAGAGATAAATTAATTAGTGACTGACTTTGCTTAATTACTGACCTCCCCTGCTTTAATAGTTGTATTTAATATCTCACGCTGTTTATGAAAAGAGGGAGTGCATTAAGACGTGTTTTTGCAATGGATTCTTTGGCGAAAGATACTTGTTCTAAAAATGCAGTGCGGGAAAAGTAGGTCATCGTCTCCAAAGAAGATGCTGCGGCTAGATACAGTGGGTCGTCTATTTCGTATCAACATGCTGACTTTCTCTCTTTCGCCACCAGCACATCATGTAGATTCCAATTAAAAGAAGTCAGTGGTAAATTGCTCCTTTTTTGTAAGTTGGAAAATAACAATTAATGGTTTTATTGCTGTCGTCACCCACAGGCCTTATTTGCCGACCACCTATTGTCGTGCCGCACAGGACTGATTTCTTTATATGGCGTGTTCTTCATTCAGTTCTCATAGTGCCAGTCTTTTTGCTAATGCACTATAAAGCAGGTTATATCCATGTGGTTATGAGAAATTCATACCCATATATAGGACTACAGAACATTGTTCAGGGTTAGGATAGTTGAACTGTTTCTCAAATTGTATTTGAGGTAAAGACAAAATAAGTGATCAAAATTAAATGAAATCTTTAATCATTAGTATTACAACTCCAGGAGAAACAAGCACTGTTCTGGCTTTAGAAGAGAAGCTCTCCGAAGTCAAGATCCATTTCTTTGTATGTTTGATATCCAGAGCTTCCAACTCCAGTCCTCCAGTTGCTATGGTCCAGCAATTTTTTGGTGGGTCTCTGCTTGAACACACTTGGATCAAATGTCTAAATTACCTCATCATCAAGTTCTGCACAGGGCTTGTGTTCGCAGGCTTTCTATTGAGCCATTTATTGGATTCAATTGTGCTGGAACAGGAGAGCAACGAAAGGTTGCAGGACCGAAGCTGTGAAGCAGTCGGAGAAACCAGTTTACCAGCTGATTCCCTGGTAAACTCCAATCTGCTGGCTTTCCTTAGATAGAAACTTTTGAAACTACTTTGAATAATTAATTGAGCGTGCTGAAAATGTTTGACACATGAGTCTAACTATCGGTTTATTTTGAAGCGTCAATAGAACTGGAGTAAAGTCACTACAAGTAAAGTCATAAAGGTGGTTTCTTGTAAAAAAAAATAAAATAAAATTGGGGCATGGACACAACACCAAATCAGTGTAGAACAGATTTTCTCTTGTGCACCAAGAAGTAAGTCCTCAAATGTTAGAAGTGGGCCATCAGAGCTATAGTTGACGTTGATCTCTGCGCTAACCAGAGATACCGCCGTTCAGACACATGATGGTCACCCATGGTTTAACAGCACACAAGCTACATTACAACCTGTAATTAGCTAATGGCGGCTGATACTGATCATAGCAGCACTCATATCTCAGCCATCTCTGCTTTGACGTAATAGCTGCCACATAGTCGGACAGTTTTAATCTGGTGTGGAACGAAAAGCGGCGCTGCAAAGAATCTGACATGCAGCTGTCATGGGAATCCTGTCTGAATTTATCTGGCGCTTTGACCAATGTAAGTGCTTTACACAATAGCTCACAGATGGGCTATTGATGGGCACAGATGCACACACATTCATACACTGTCCACAACTTGGAGTTAAGTGCCTTACCCTGGGGCACATCAACATGTGGTAAAAGAAAACTGGAATCACACACACAACTTTTAGATCGCAAGACGGCGATTGTACCTATTGAGCCGTAACGTGTTTTCTTGATGTGGAGAGTCTTGGGTGAGCCAAAAGTGTACGATGTGTTAGGTGCCTTCAACTACCACTTGCAAGATTGGGCCTATGTGACATGCATTCTGGGCATATTGGACAGTTGTATGTAATAACCATCTGGCCATACAAACCTAAATCACAAATTCTACAAATCTGTGCCAAGTGTTAATAATGCGTTCTTGTGTGTCTTTGAAGACCAATGAACATCCGCAGCTCATTTCCAAACAAATCTCTGGTTGGCAGGCACAACTTTAATCTGACCGAGGTTTTTTCTGGGTGCCAAGCTCACTTTGTCAGTGAAGGTATGTTAAAAAATGCAGCATAAGCGCATTGCTTTAATGAGACCCAACTAATGGTAATGGAGGAATGTTAACCAAACAAAACGAGCATCTTTCGTCAAACAGCAGAGCACAGGAAATATTACCATTAAAATGAGACTAGGCTGCCAGCCGCCGCTTACGAGCTCATCTGAATACGAAAGCTTTCCCATGAACATGTGCATTACGGCGATTTGCTTCTGATTAGCATCTTGTTTATTGCTGTCTCAACCATTAGCCTATCTGTCTTTAGTATGAATCAAGCATTAAAAGAAAAAAAAAAAAAAAAAAAAGCCACAAACCGACTCTTTCATGTTTGCTAATATTGACAGGCGTACTGTAAACAAAACATCTTCGCTTGCATCATGTAATATAAAATTAGAATGTTTCAGATATTGCCTTAAGCTGACATCCAGATCACAATGTGTTGAAAGCTGTTGCAGTCGTTTAAGGAAAGGCTTAAAGTAACTGGCACACATGTTGGGATTGCAAAGCACCTCGAACTGTTCCACGTCTCCCCTGCTCTTCTAACAGAAGTCACTTTTTGGTGTGTTTGGTTTCGGCACATCACAACCAACAGGAGCCCCGCATTTTAAAACAACTGGGTTTCTGTATGTGAGGACAAAGGAGGCAGCAAATTTATCTCACGCTGCCAGCTGATGGTGCTCATTAATATGGATAAAACTGACGGGGAGTCATCTGGGAGGAATGTCATACTACATTAAACAAATAAGTGGCTGAAACCACTGGCTGTAATAAATTGATTTGCTAGCTTCTCATCGACACCCCTCCTCCTTCTCTATTGTTAATCACATTTGGGAATCACATCCGTATCTTGAGTTGATGTCGTGAAGTATCATTCTGGAGCTGCTAGCTAAATGGAATTAGTTGATGTTTCGGTTCTGCACTATTAAATTAAACAAAAAAACTGTATCGGTTTTTTTTTTGTTTTTTTTTGCTTTTACAGTATTAGAACGATTGAGATATCACTGTGGATTTTTTTTATTTTTTATCAGCGTAGATAAATCAGTACTTGAGTGATTCTTTTTCATATTCCTTGTTGCAGAGGTTTTTGATATGATTTTGATATGATCTCTTTCAGTATGTAAGCTTATTCACCACTCGACTGAGATCTCTTTCAGTATGTAAGCTTACACAGTGTGTTTGTCACAGATCAGTGTATTGCATTGCACATTATAGATAAAATGGCAGTTTGCTCTGATGTTAAAATTGAGAATTGGAAAAATTATTCTTCACAAAAACAATGTTATGCCTTATATATATATATCACTTGCCACATTAACTGGTGGCATAACTCTCATTCTTATAATTGACACTTTGAGAGACAATTGTAATCATGATCTGAAACTTCATTTGTCCTAAGTATTTTTTTCTCACACACGATTCAGTTCAATTCACTTCAAAAATACTTTATTGTTCCCAAAAGGGAAATTAAGCAACATTTGCTTATTTGCATATTTAAGCTAAAGCCGTGGCTTTTAGTGAGGTTATATAGAAGCTCACAGGGATCAGTCAACAGATGGCCATAAAGAGAATAGTTCTCATTCACCTCTCTCCTCGAAATTATTTCATTCATTTTCTGCAGATGTGCCCCTGTTTGCTTATAGATTTCCTGACCTGTTCCTCCCCACATTTATGAGGAAAATCAAAGATTATGAAGCTCTCCCATCTGGGTCGATCTTTCTATTCCTGTCTTCTGTTCCTATATAATCATTCTTGAACTGCCACTGCATCGTGGTGTTGAATGGTTTCAATGTTGGGAAAGACATTTTTTTGTTTGTTTGTTTTGTTTTTAATCCAGATTGGTGCAGACACTCGGCTCCAAATGTAGCCGGTAGTTGGTCATTACCTATTGATGACATTTCCAAGGCATTGTGGCAGATTTCCTATTGCTATTTAACTTTTGCATGCAATATCAGCTCGTCGTCTCTATCTTTTTGAAAAAAGAAACTTCAGAATCTGAAAATGTGACGTAGAGTTGCTGGCGCTGCTGCCTTGCAGCAAGAAGGTCCTGGGTTCAAACCTAACATTAGTTTTTATTTATTTATTTATCTTTGCTTTCATCAGTGCAACAAGTTTGAAATCCTTCCACATAGGGCTTCCTCGTGGGAGCTGTCCTGCGCTGCCTCAGTCTTCTGCTGCTCTGCTCAGCAGCGGCTGACACTTCTGTGGTCAAGAGCTTGTTGACAATTGCTGCTGGAGGAAGCAAACATACGTCAGCTCCCTCGTGAGCTTTAGAAAGAAACATTTTATATCTCAAGTATTCCAGCTAGGGATAATTTGAGCTGAACAAAAATAAGAGTGTAAGGAATCCCTCACAGCACGGTTTTGCAAAACCTTCCCAAATCTGCGGCCTGGTGACAATGATTAACAGGATCTGATTTGCTTTTAACATTCTGACTTTTTTATTTATTTTTTCCACCATGCTAGCGTAGCATGCTACTGTTGTCTGGAGGCCACTTTTCTGACCTGTGGATCATCACCATCTCTCTACCCACACATATCCTGTGAGCTGTATCTAAGATAATAAATGGAAGCTGGACAGGAGGAAAAGCTTTGAAACTATTGTAAATCTTCCCTGGCATACACAATTTAACTTTGGAAAATCAATAATTTAGCAGAATGTTTTCTTGTTTAGCAGAGATAGTCAACCTATTCCAACCTGTTTTATTTCCCCCCCCGTCTTTTCTGTTTAGAAGAATATTATCTCATAAAAGCTTTGACCTTTCTCCTCAGCACTCGCCGTCACCTGTGTCCAAATAAACAGGTGCCTTTGCTTTGGCTGGCACGATGGAGAAGTTTCTTTTTTTTTTTTTCACGGTCTGAGTCTAAACTATTATTTCAGTGCAGCACAGCAATCAGCTTCTCAGGCCGTGCAATAACATGAGCCATTAAGCAGCTAATAATTTATAGCTGCTGGTTCGTATGATTGTTTTAAATGGTCTAATCAAATTACTTTTCAAATCACCTCACAGTGTAATGATGTAGGCAGCTGGAATTGTGATCCAGAGAAGTTGTTTTATGTATTAACTAATGAACGGTTATTGACTGGGGTTTCAGCATCAGTCGACCGGATGGCAAGGGAAACCTCATTTGCAACTTGTCTTTGAGTGAGAATCCAAAGTCATGCCCATTTAGCAAAACCTTCCAAATGTCTGTAAACATGATTTTTTTAAAATTGATCTTTTACTTATTTATTTACTTATTTTACGCTGATGGAAATTAACGTAGAAGGCAACTTTTTTGTCGGACTAATTTCCCTTTTGCAAAGCAGTTTGAATTAAGTGCATGCAGTAGAAAAGCTCTCCCATCGAGTCCGGCAAATGGAAGTAATTTTCACTTCTGTTCCAGCCCACAAACACTACATGCAGCAATCATCTACTGCATATGCGTTGTTATTTTTTTTTTAACTAACAGAGAGAACAACATCTGAGGAAAGACATCAAAATGTTTTCTCTTTCTAAATTAATAAGTCATGCTGCGAGATGCTCCGTGTTTCTGGTCGTGCGTTCGTATCCAGTGTCAAATTTACAAGTCTAGAGGAAAAACGCGTTAAATGATGTGTGCTTGTACCCATCGTCTTTAATAAAAATAATCTGAAATAGGTCCTTAGAACGTTGAAGTCAAATTTATCTGATATGAGGAATATGAAAATAAGACAGGGCGGCATTGTGATGCTATCGGGGTAATTGCTTTTCATAGCAAATAATTGGAATCCAAATGGTCTTGCTCTTGACGAAATAAGCACCGCTAGATTCCTAAGATCGACTTTTGAGGATCTATGCCTGCTCAGTAATTAAAGAAGAAAAACTTCAGTTTATCTGCAGTTATTTTTATACAACCTTCATGATCGTCTAGTTCCAGTTCTCCAGTCATTTCTTTTTTTTAGCAGTGTGCAAATCCTGCAATATCATCTCTCAAATGAACCTTTCACTCACTGAACATTTGGTTGAAGAGTGAAAGTTGAATGCAATACCACATAGAGAAGTCTATTGTCTTATTGCTTATTGTTGGAGTTGATAAAATAGGTCAACCAAACCTGAGTGTAATGTTTTTGTTTACCCCTCTATAGACCTGCTTTAAAAATCTGTTTGGTTATTTATTTATTTTTTTTTTTTTTTACAAAAACCCTAAACCTATCCCTACCCTAATCCTAACCCCCTTGGCTGTTTGCTTGGATGATCCGCTAGTATTTGTTGAAAACTCTTGACTTCACTGTGGCTGTCAGAACGACCTTCAACCAGAGGCCTGTGAGACGAGGCTGCAATATATCGAGCAATATTGTACGTACTATTTGGATTCATATGCTGTGGCCACTGATTTCTTGAAATTCTTCCATCACGGCCATTAAATCTGTGATGTGTACTGAGGGAGGTATTCACTTAATGAAGGACAGATGGGCTGATCAATCATCAGAGAACGTGAAATAGGAAAGCAGAACAAAGAGCAGACTGCACGAAATTAACTCTCTGACAAGCACACTGAAATATTTTCTGGGTGAGAATTTTAGCATAGCATAAGAGGGTCGATCTGTGTCCCAGAATGTGAAAGCAGACCTGTCTTCACGAATATGTCTCATTTATAGAGAATACAATGTATTTTATACATATAGCTGATGTGATGTAAAGTCTCTGTAGTCACAAATGACTATTTTTGGAAATAACTCATAACCTTTTCAGTCATCTGTGGGAAATATAAATTGGCAACACATAAATGAAAGGCTTTTTAAAAATGGGTGAGCAGCTTTTTGCATGTTTTCATTCGCATTTGGACGACGATGAGCTCCAAGTCTTCTTGCTATCATGCAAATATTTAGCTCCCTAAGCAGATTTTCTGTGATTTAAATGTGGACTCTACCTGGGCCAGTGAACGAGTCGGCGTCGGGCTGGGGGGCGGGGCTAATGACCGGGCCATTTACCCAGCGTGTCGCAGCACCTCATGCACCTATGGATGTTTGTAACTCCAATGTAAACCTTAACTATAAACGCCATAATGCTGTGTGCTGGCTCAAAAAAAGCGCGCTCAATCCGAACTGTTAAAGCGACTATAACTCACCCTTCAGTCTCTGACATCACCGCTGTATCACCGACAGAGAGAAAAGGGGATGATATCATAGGCGTAAATCCCATGTAAACTTTTTTATTTACATTCACCGCTGAATAGAGTGAAACACATTAACAGCAAAAATAAGACTGCAGTTCGTTGTTTCATTACTTTGGCTGAATCATGATAAGCTGCCTCATTAGCAAATCTGCTACACTGCTTTCATGGACTCAAGATTTTTTTGTTAAAGGTAGCAAATATTCGTGTTTAGATTCTTTAACTTTAAGTTAATTAGAAGAGTTTGAAACGGGAGGGACGGGCTGAGCAAATGGCCGACACCAGATAGGAAAAACTGAAACTTATGCCTTTATTTGTCACTGTCTTCACGTGGAGTATTTTTTAAAACCCTATCTACTATCTACTTGTTTGTTCTCAGTTATCCAGGACATGACAAAACTAAAAAAAAAGGCTTAAAATAAATCAACTTAACAAGTTATAATTTAAAAAGGCCATAACTTGTATTTGGAGCCATTTCAATAAATCAATGTTAATGAGGAATTTTATTAAGAGCAGCTACTCATTAAAGCCTTTTTATTTCAGTCAGACTGAACAAAATTTGCATAGAAGCAACATTTGAAGTTTAGTTTCACTTCTCAACAGATGTGCATTACTAGTCATTTTTGGTCCTGCAGCTTGAATGTGGTTTAAAAACTTTTCAACCCCTCTTTCCCCCAAAATTGCTTTTAAGAAATGTTCCTTTTTATGGTTCTCCCCAATAATAAGATGGGATTTACACCCTTGGCTGGTATAATTTTGCAATCAGTCTACAGTTAACTCCCACTTTGTGAATAATGTCAGAGTTGCTAGCTGTAACTAGTCCGACTCCGTCGCTGGCAGTTTTGGGCGGGTCTGAATCGCTGGTTCATCTCCAAGACGAGGAACAAAATATGCGTTCAGTTTTTGGCTTTTCCTTGCTCTGTTTTTTTTTTTTTCATCATTTTTCAGCTATTACGTAGTCCGTAGAAATGCTCTAGCTAGTTTTCCATCTGTTACCAAGTGACTGATGATGACGTTGGTCATCATCAGAATACACTAGGAGACAATATGGACGATCCACTTGTAATGAAGTTAAATGTAAGAGTGAAAATAAAGCCAGTCATGTAGCACAACATTTTATTCAATATTTTACACCCACTATGTCACTAAAATCAGTTGGTCTTGTAAAGTTTTTAGAGACCATGAGTCAACAATGACTGGGGCATCGTCCTATATAATCCTACATGCACCATTCTCTACAGGAGAGGGTTTGCCTTCTCCAGCTCTCATCAGACGAGATAAAAGGTTGGATCCTTGAAGTCATATTCTGCCTCCCTCTGGCTTTGCTTTCAGGAGAAACATGTTAATGAAAAGCTCTAAAATTAAAGTGTGAAATGCCATCACTATCAAATGATGTTACAACTACACAGCATTTCCAGGAATTCTGTTTCACACTAAAAATAAAGGCACAGTCCAACAATTTAATCTAATGGCTACTTTTCTTAAGAAGAAGAATATCTGGGGTAAAAGATTTGTTCACTTAATATTTTAACTTTTACATTGATTACAATAATGACTGCTTTTAATTGTTAAACGCTTTCATCCTTAGGCTCCAAAAGACTCGCTTAGTTTCAATTAAAATAAAATCATTAACATCAACTCGTAGTTGAAGTTACTTATTAGAAGCCTGCGTTAATTAATAGTTAATAATTTAATTCTTCACTCATTGTGACACAGACAAGTCACAAAAAGAAACTAATTACAGAACTGAACTGGAGTGTATACCCTCATCGTTTTGAAAGCAATTAATTTGTTTTTATCCTGGCAGGTGATTTCCTTGGCCTGGTGACGGCAGAGATGTTGATTGATGGTAAACTAAAGAGCAGTTACGGCTCTTTTCAGGTGGAAAAAGCAAAGTTGAAGTTAGCACTTTGTGCTTGGAAGCTTTGAGTTTGAATGAAGCATCCAAATCAAGGCCACAGATGATACGACACCTTCAGCTTTTAAGAACCGGTTTTCTAACTACACCAAAGAAACTTGTTCAAAAAGCTTCCACTGAATGTCAAAAATTTCTTTAATTAAAATAAAAAAAAATCTTAAAAGGGAATTAACTTAAGAATGCATTATTTGTTTTTGTGGCGTACAAAACAAGAGCTTCATTTGACAGCAGATCTGATGCACAGTTGCAGGTAATTGGAACCGTCCACTTTAGGGGAAATGTGAAGTTGCACTTTACGATTCTGGCACATTCATTTTTAATAGACTTCTCCTATATGTATGAAAACAGGTTCAATGGTGAATCTGAATGCAACGTTATATAATCCTGTCATGTGTAGCTGTTTGTTGGTGAGTCGAAACCTCGATTTGAGCAGTCGGGCCGCCGTTCTGCCTTCGCAATTTGCAATAGGGTTGAGTTTCTATGCAATGAAGCGAAAACAGTAGAATTCAAAACTGCATCACTTGTGAAAAGGGTTTGCAATATCCCTACTTGATAAGGGGAGCTGAACAAATTAACTGCAAGATGGTTGTGCTTTAGTATTTCACATCCACATTAAATCAGGAGTTTTCTGCCAACCGATAGCAGAACGCTTTCCATCTGCGGAGCCTGGTGTGTTGTGATGATTCACTTCTCTGGACCTGATGGTTGGGAGCAGAGCAGCATGTGTAACGCTGCTATTTTAAATTACTGACAGAAATACGCAACTCGGTAAATAACAGGAGAGAATCTGAAATGGAGACAGGTAATAGCAAGTTGGAGCACAATTTGCAATAAAATAATCTTATGAAACTGTAATTGACAGGCGTGGAAGTGGATGCCGGAGAGTATCACACTCTGACTTCCCAGCTCAAAGTTGATGCTAAAATGATTTACTGTGTGTCTCTGGCTGTGTATCCGTAATGCAGTTTGCAGACTCTTGCCTTGACTTAAGGCTGCAGCAGACAAGGCCGTTGCAATTTTATCAAGTTAATTCAAGTCACATTTTTAATCATTTAGCTAAACGTGATTGAAGCACAGGTTGAACCAAATGAAAAAGGTCATCCTGACATTTAAATTGATGGAATAAATCTTTAACCCAGCTGCATGTAATCATTTGCGTTACATATTGCACATCGCAGTGCCTTCTAAAAGGCTCTACTTACGCGCAACGTATCTGCATCCAAATGTACCTGGACGCGAGTGAGTACAAATGTGCTAATGAATTGTTGATATCTAATTAGCACTTGTCAGCGTTTGATGGATTTGGCAGATGGAGGGGTTAAAACACAGCAGAACCTCAGCACCGACTCGCTGAAAGTAAACACGTGGAATGAATTAGCGGCGTGACACGTTGTTGCCAACATTTCCGATGTGGAGTCGGGAAGTTGGGAAGGTCTCGGAAGTTTTACGAAAAGTTTCTTCGCTCAGCAGAGACTCCACAGCTGCTGTCGCGGTTGCTTTGTTTTTCAATACTGGTGCAGTCTTCTAATCTCCTTTTGAGCAGTATTTGGGGTTTTTATCTGTAAGCCACAATACACAAAATTATAAGACGTCAAATTTTATAGTACAACTAAATAACGCAGTTGATTAAATTATCCAATTATATTAACGTCAGCAGCTGCCTCGTTTGGCTTGACACTTTTCTCTTTGTGGTGAGGAATGGTTGTTTAGAGTGCTGACAACTTCATTGCATCAAACTGGCGCATCGCATACGTCACGACCAAACATTGACGATTTCAAACCTCAACAGAGTCCACACCTCCAGGAAGCAAGTCAATAGCCGAGAGCCCAAACCGAAGGGTTGGAGTAAAAGGCTGGTTTTACAAAACGACTCTAGCACTTCTTCCTTTGAAGCCCACAAAGGCAGAAAACAAGACGTGAAAGCAATTGTTATTAATTTCCATCCGTCATCTTAGGAGAAAGCTCTATGCATTTTTTAAGAGGCATGTATAAATCAAACAAACACTTTGGAAACTAAATGAGCTCCACTATTAATCTGACTTTCTGTCTGAGAAATGGGCCAGTCCGCCCAGCGCTTAATGGGCTCCCAGACTTTTGGGGGGAAAAAAAAAAAAAACTAAGTAAAAAAAATAAGCAGCAACATAATATCATTATTCTTTTACCATTATTTGTTCTTTTCTGGAGAAAAGCTTATTCATGTTCCTGTAATGGTGTACTCACAGGGAGGGCGTAATTATGACACATGGCCCTCTTATCTCGGGCGCGCTGTGTTAAACGTTGAAAATGAAACCGCAGGAAATTTCTGGTGCGGCAACTTAATGGCACTCTCCTCAATCTTGGCCAAGTATCACAGCATGGCTGTACAGGTTGAGCACATTAAAGTTGGGGTTCGCGGCATTAATGTTGAGGCTGTGGGCGTTTAACCTTCTTCTCGATGTCTAGTGTTCCTTCCCCTGTGCAGAGAATAATGAGAACTATGAAAAGCAGACTGTTGACAGTGACCCCTTTGACTCTGCACTGAATTTAGAGCTGTCAAATAGGCGCGCCTTGCTTGACTTCCATGGAGGTCAGAGCTATCATGGTCATAAAGCTTTAATTACAGCGCTGGAAACTGTCAGGTGTGCGCTGCTGTGTATTGTTGTACAGTGATTGCAGCTACAGAAATGAGCAGCGTAGCTGGATTCTGATTAGAGGTGTTGCAGTAAATTTAGTTTCCACGAACAAACTTTGATAAAAGCAGAAAACGTGATTCAAGGCATCGATGTGCCAATAAAAATACACTGCACACCTCTAAAGCTTGTAAGAAATTAATTTATTTTAGCCTTCCAGAAATCATCTGTTTGCAGGCCAGAGTGAACTTCTTTTTTTAAAAAAAACCTTTGTCTCTATATGGATTTTCACCCTATATATTTGATTTACCTTGCCAGGGATAAAAAAGAAAAAAAAAAGAAGTATATCTTCTCTTTTTGCTTTTGTGTAACACTTAAATATTTTTAGGACACGCTAATTTTAAAATCAAAGACAGGTAGACTGAGTAAATACAAAAAAGCAGCTTTGAAATGATTATCTCTCTCTTCAAGTGGGAAAAAGCAATTCAAATCAACCTCGCCCCATGTGAAAAAAATAATTATCCAAAAAACTAGTTGTGCCTCCATTTTGGAGAAACCACTGCCAGCAGACGCGATAATTGGTCGCAATTCTTTTATGTGATGTCTCAGTTCCTCCGTTAGGTAATCAGGCCTGGAGTGACTAGTTGAATTGAAATGCAGCTGTCCAAAAATATGGTCAAATAATTTCTGATTTAACAATGAGGGAAAAATAGACAGCTTCTTCCGCTTTGATAAATGAAATCCTCATTTGCAAACCACATTTCAAATTCTCATTTTTTATGTTCCTCTCAGCAATACTGATGCATTTGTGGTGATTTATTTAGTTTATAAGCACATAAAAGATACACGAGGAAACTCTAATTACGAGGCACATTTGTAATTTCATTCTTCGTCATTAGGTAACTTTATTCTGAAAACCTTTCAGGCTCATGTTATATGGTGTCCTCGAATTCACTTCGAGGTATCAAAATATATTCCGATCAGAATTTTTTTGCGGAATAGAAAATCTGCTCCTCAACATCCACAGTGTCTCTTCTGTTTCTGAAGTTGCATTCAAGGATGCAACTTCCAGTACGTGTGCCAGCTCTCAGTTTCTTTAAACCAACAGAGAGCAATGGCTGACTTTGTAACGAAGATGTCCATCAACACTTTGTTCCTTCTGCAGACTGCCACAGGGCTGAACTTTTAAATGACTAGTCCCTGTGTGTTTCTGTCAGCATGAATCATTACTGGCAACAGGCCCTCCGTGTGTTGTCTTTGTATCGCAGCCTTTATGGTCCGGGTTCTGGTGTGCTGCGGAAACTCATTCCAAATTCAGTGAGCAAAGAACATACGAGCAAAAGGAGAATTTGATTTTTCGAGCAGAACCCCATCAAAACAAGGAGATATTACTCTTCTACTCACCCAATATTTAGAATGTTTTATTCTTTGGCAATATATTTCGATGAAATATACAGAGTGAGACAAGTGTTTAAATTATTCATTGACTATGACTTGGTTATGCCCTTGAGAGTATTGGTCTCTCAAAATCCAGCAGTGCTTTTAGCTGTTAATTAGTGCATCCTGACAAGACGACCACAAAAACAAATACTGCTCTAAAAATAAAACTCACCCGATATCAAAAAGTGCACAACCAGAAGTTACAGTCAGTAGCGCTAAACGACACAAATACAAAAAATAAAATAAATAATAATAAAATTACATATGTGCAAAAGGTAAGTGAGCGTCTCCCTGGACGTGTCTCAGGAAGGTGGAAATTAAAACATAGTTGGTGAATATATGTAGCGCAGCACTGTCGTGACTGCTACGTGACCGAGAAATGTCTTTTTAATTTGCATTCCTGTTGTGAAAGTCGACGAGAGCCTGCCTTCATCCTGATTTGACTGACTGTCCCAAACGGTTTGACGGTGTGATCGGAGAGACGGAGATCATTGCGAAGGATTATAAATCCACGTCGGTCATTATTCCCTGAGCTGATTCATCAGAGCTGCTCGCATGGTGAGGACGTATTCCTATGTATCGGACACATAAGTGCACTTTGTAGAGGCCACAACTGACCTTGTCAATCGAAGGGCGACATATTTCACCAGAGAAGTGTCAGCGCTGTGAAGTCAGGTTTGTAAAATGGATTATAATTTGCAAACAACAAACAAAGAGTAAGCACATAAGCTAATCATGCTTTAAATATGCCACTCCTAACTTATTGCAATTGATTAACTCTCTTCCGGCAGACCTTGGAATAATAATCTTGATAATAAACGTCCTTTCTTAGCCGACTTTTATTGGGTTCACGTCAGTTAAGAATGCAATACTTTACATCTTTTTCACTGAGCTTAAAGGTTATTTGCTCCATATGAACACCAGCTCTGGAAAGGTGATATGTGTCTGGTGTTATTTGACCTTTCAATTGAAAGTAATTTACATACAAACAAAGCTGTCTGCAGATAAAATTTGAAAAACTGGCGTGGTTTGTCCTTTGCAATACATTGTTCCCGCTAGTCGCTGCTGAGGAAATATAATTAATTATTAGCCTACATAGCCATTGCCCAGGCAACGATAACACAGATACCGATTTAAATCAGATGAATAGGACAGATAAGTGTAAGTGATAAGCATATGATTAATTCTATGTAGCTTCAGAGATAGGAAGTGCTGTTTTTTTTTATCTACCTTTGTGTTTTAACTAATTCACACCGACTCGATGAGGGTAAAATTTAAAAGACTTTTTTGACGCACATGAAATGATGCACATTTCATAGAAGTAAATCATTTGAGATTCGAACAGCATTTAAAGGAGTCTGATTTACTAATTTAAATTCAAAGAGTTTCTGCGTACACTTCTGGGAATTCTGAGACACTTTTTAAAAAGGCGGAAGCATTCCTTATATGTTCTGCTATATCTCATTTTTTAAAAATTTCCAAGCTGTGTGTGAAGACCAAGTATAACTTCTCATTTTCCACGGTTTTGCAGTTGGTAACAGTGATTTTCTGCACACCTATGGGTTTGTTTGAAAGCCATTTCCACCCTTGGAATGGGCTGTCCTTGGAAGCAGATGCTTCAATTTCAGACTCTGGTTCAAGTACGCGCACACACGCGCGCACGCAGACAGACAGACACAGACACATGCAGGCCCAAAAGCATGTTTCCATCATTTTTGCGTTGTCTGTTGTGCCGATATTGATCTAAAGGCCAGTTATGAGCTGGCTCTGGAGCCACCTCTGGAGTTTTATAGAAACTGATAAACATCATCAATCTCTTTGCACAGCCCTCAAAAAGGTGGCAGATGGTTCATAGCCCTTTAATCAATTGGAATTCAATGATCTAATCAAGCACATGTAATGGTGCCTGTGCCACTTTGCAGCTCTGGTCTCTGGATTCGTGGTGATAGTCAAATGAACACACCTGTTGGTTTGTTTTTGTATTTTCTGAAAATACACTTTGTGGCAAAAAACTTTCACAGTGCAAAGCTGGACAGACTGTTTCCTTAGCACCATATCTATTTACCTGAAAAAAGGCTGATATTTCAGCAGCCCAGTTTTGCTGGGCTAAGTAAAGAACCAATTTCATCAGAAGCTGAGATTAGGCTTATCAGTAAACTACTAAAATGTTGTAAGCATCGTGGCTAAAACATGTTCAATTGGCTTTGGAGACCTAAACAGTATCTATGTGCTGCTTTGGTTTGTGCTGACCTGACTATCGTATTCTACCTAGACATTTTTTCACAACAGCCTCGTTTTTCATTTGTCTACTAAGAACTAAGAAGAAGAATATTATGAATAAAATGAAATCTCACTAGGAAATGAATGTGGTTTTGTTTCCTGTGCTCAACATATATTACTGGAAGGGACATCACGTTTATCACACCACTGCTGCTGGTCACAAAATAAACCTGAAAACATAACACCGTAACGGAGTGAAGGTTCTGTTTGGGATTTTTAAATTCTGTTTTTTTTGTTTGTTTGTTTGTTTGTTTTTGTTTTGTTTTTTGAGTATGAAATCTTTTTGTGTTTTTTGCTGCTGATCCTCCTTGTACAGATATTTCCCCTTTTTCAGTGGCGCACTGCAGCCGCTATAATTTCTGGAAGTTGAACAAATGGCAAAATCTAGAGAAACTGACTTGTTCTTTTATAGAATGTCACGATATTAATAACAGTCATCAGCAATTATGTCTAAATTAATTTACTTAGCGCTCTCGAGCATCTTGAGAGACTCTGGCAGAGACCAGACTGCTTGTGGATTTATGCCTTTTGAGAATACATACTTTCACATATCAAAACATTGGCAATTTTATCAGCTTTATTTTTAGCCGTATCTTATTGAAATCTGACAAGAAATAAGGGAGCCACAATCATTTTTGGAACAGATGAATGCTCAAACCGCAACAGAATAAGATGGTTTTGTTGATGTGACTCATGCAAAGTAACAGCGTCTGCGGACACATGTCACTAGCTATAGTGGCTAATAGGTGCTTTCCAATCCAACATATACAGATGGATAAAATGTTCAAATGTTAAAAACAGCCATTTTTTTTTTCATCCGTGGGTCTTAAATGCTAATGTGTTTCATTTGCTTATGAATTGGCTTGTTGGATTCATTGTGTGTTTGCTGCCACCCTTTGAGTGGGAGACGTTTTGTTGCTGTACACATTCATAAGGATCATAAAAATCCTCATTCTGTGCTCAGGATTCGCCTGTGCTTGGTATTCTGTGCTTCCACAAGTTTGGTCTTATGATGAGAAATTTATAGGGAATATTTTCACAATTGACCATTTAAAGTTATTTATTTATATTTTTTTGTTTAATTCATAATGTTCTGGACGGAAAAAATGACCATATGACTTCACTGAAAATATGCACCTGCAGGGGCAAGGAGCTTTATTTTCCTAGTGCTATGTATTTTTCCATTGGCATTGAAACAAATGGCTGATATTAAATATCACACTCAAGGATTGGTTTGCAGCCAAGCCTAACATTAGTTATACCATTCTGTAAATCTGCTCATAACATTATGCTTACAATCAGAACTGTGACAGGCATCTCTCAAGAGACAATAAAACTCTTTAAAATTATGATCAATTTTGAAATAAAAATAAGTTTTTATGTGCATTGTATGCATCCACAATAATACTAACATTGTTCATTGACACTACAGCAATCAAACTCTTATTACTGACCAGCGTTTGCATGTTTCCATAGTTGTTTTTTTTCTCTTTTTTTGATGATGCTGATTTATTGTTTATTGTTGATGATGAACTTCATGTCTTTGGCTCCCTCCACAAATTCCCCATCAGTTTCAAGTCAGAACTCTAAAGTGCTACTGGGATTATCAAAACCCATAAGATCATAGTCTGCCTTCACTGTGCAGGTTTCTTAGTTACAAAGGTTAGTTAGTTTGGGGAGGATGAACCATATTAAAGGGTTTGGAAATGTAAACATGAGGAACTTTTGCAGACACAAAACCCTGTGATCACAGTTATGCTGGAGGTCTCCTGACTTTACATTAAGTTTTGCTTACAAATGCATCTATTTCAGTCTCATTAGAAGAATATATGCTTAAGGCTCTTAGTCTCTGTGCTGAGCTAATTAGTTAAGTGTACTCACCTGTCCTTAGTAACACTGCTACTAAACCAATGTTGTGTATATTCTGCAATTAGCTCAGTTGTGTATCACTGTACAGCTGTTTTTTTGTTTTCATCCTGCCTTATTTTTGTACGGATAAAGTGAGGGAGGTTAGTGGCTGCACTTGGGTGCAGTCAAATTTATCGAAATGGAGGCTTTTGGTTTTAGAAATTTGGGAGCCAAGAAAACAGAGCCATGTTCACCACAAGCGGAGCTTAGAAGTTTCACCACCACAGAGAAAGACTGTCATTCTGAATCCATCTGACATGAAGTACAACAAACCAAGAGAAAGAAACATCATACCTACTGGTCACTAATGATGAAACAACACAAATTCAAAGTAGTTCAGAACCATGGATAGCGATCAATTTATCAATTTCAACTCAGAGCCTGAAGCCTGATTGGCTCGTTGAACCGAGCACGCAGCAGCGCGCATAATAGCGCGTATGTAGAGGCACTGAGTTTGTAACTCGGAGCACGCGCAGCCGTTCACTCAAACTGGACGATCTGGAAGATGCTCTTCCAGGCGGATCCAATGTAAACCTTAACTATAAACACTGTCTTGGCTCAGAAACGCTCAACCAGAACTGTTAAAGCGACTATAACTCAGCCTTCTGTCCCTGACATCACCGCTGTACCACTGACAGAGAAAAGGGGGATGTAAGCTGGGCGGCTCAGCTGGTACAATTTACAATCAGTCTGCAGTTAACTCACACTTTGTGAATAATGTCAGAGTTGCTACCTGTAACTAGTCTGGTTACGGTGGGTCTGAATCGCTGTCAACAAAAAAAATCTGGATCATCTCCAAGACAAGGTACAAAATATGCATCCAGTTTTTGGCTTTTCCTTGCTCTGTTTTTTTCATCATTTTTCACTTTGTCGCTCCATGGAGCTCCACTCATGTTAACTTAGTCCGTAGAAATGCTCTAGCTAGTTTTCCATCTGTTGCCAAGTGACTGATGATGACGTTGGTCATCATCAGAATACACTAGGAGACAATATGGACGATCCACTTGTAATGAAGTTAAATGTAAGAGTGAATACCCAAAATATTCGCACATACAACAAAGCTCATGTTTAAAATACACTTTCCTTTCTTCAGTTATATCCTGATGAGTATATTGGCAACAAGTTAGGCTTCGAAGTCTCGCCTAACAACAGATGATTGAATCAGACCCTTCCTTTGGAGCTCTGAGCTTTGTACAGAAGCCAAAACAGCAGAGCTGGAACCAAGTCGCAGAAACAATCTGAGCAACAAAGGCTATCTGTGACCTCGATTCTATTTTTACTTCAACTGTCCTTTGAACAATGAGAACGTCACTGCATGGATATGTGCTGCTTACGCAACTTTGGGACAATGAATGTTTTCACCAAACACTGCTGCTGTCTTAGAAATACAAAATATCCTTTTATTCCTAAACTTATTTGGGCAACACAAACATCTCTAATTCCTAGTGAAGTCATCAAAATTTATTATGCAGCATATAGACCAGTGTTTCCCGAAGATTTTCTTCCCTATGGATTACAATAGGGAGCATTTCTGATGTGTGGTCCTGGGGTGGGAATGGGGGGGGGTGTCCATGATTGGTTCCCTGCATTTATCACAAATGAGCTCAGAACAAATTTGAAAGCATCTGGAGCAGCTGGGGAGGATGCTGGGTTGCCTGGAACAGCAGTTTGAGTCAATGATGCTTGGTACTGACTACCAATAGAAACATTATGTGTTGGAGAAAATGTAGGTAGTTCCCTGAGGACAAAAAAATTGACGCAACTGATCCATGTTTGCTTGACTTAGATCCTTTGGAAACATCTGAGTGAGTACGTCTTGGCGTAACATGAATCTGGGTCACATTCAGACTGTTCTAGAGCTAAATGGTCTCCTCTTCTAGGTGAGGGTGGAGATCTGCCCAGAAACACCCTGCAGTCAGTCGGAGCATGCACACCTCCACATGTGGGCCAAACAAATTACTAGCATGCTTTTGTTCTTAAATACTGCAAAAATCCAGGCTATATGAGTGTAAAAAATCTTGGCAGATTTGTTTTTTCCCACATTAAAATCTGATGCATTTTCAAATATAAAATAGCTCATTTCTATCAATTTGTTCTTCCTTTCACAAACAAGCTCTATAAGATATTTTGTTTTCTCATGCCTTTGAATAAATGAACGCCGATGCAGCAATCTATTTTATTTTCTTTCTTGCTTCCTTCCAAAAAAAGGAACAAGAATAACAAGAATAACAAGTTCAGTCTAAGCGTAAAAGTAATTCGGAAAACAAGAAAAGGTAAAACAAATTAAAGAAATTTCAACAATAAAGTAAAATTAGAGATTTACATTGTTGTCTAACTGGAATGAAACTTTACCCATATTCTTTTTTGGAAAGAATGTTCATTTGTGTGACTGCTGTGCCGAGTTAAATATGCCTCGTAATATGTTGATCTTGAGTTCAGGGTGTTTATCAGTCTTATTTTTAGCCGTGTGCATTAGTTGGTTTCTAGGTTAGCTAAGTCTGCAGGATATGTTCCTGTCCTCTGGCAGACTCAATTGCTCATGAAGGGGAAAGAGCTCATAACTTTCTTCATCCAGTATGTGTCTGCAGTCAGTCCTCTTTGATCTCCTCGGTGAAGAAATATGTTTGCCTTTTTTTTTCCTCGCAAGATCATTTTTGCAGTTAACTTGGTCATGTTTTTACCTTCTATTTTCCCTTAATGTGACTTTCGCATATGTTGCGATTACCTGAGTATAAACTGATACGTCACATCTTTCACACCTTAATACAAGTGTTAATTGTGCCATATGTTGCATGATTGCACATGGTAGGTGGATCTTACACATCAAGCCACTTCATTTTCTGATCTTCGTGTAATCTAAACTTAAATATGTTCAACTGGAACCATATTTCTGACAGCCTTTCCAGCAAAATTGTAATTTATTTCACAGAATTACGCTGAACGCTATTCTGTCAAGCAGCACACAATTGGTGGGCCTATAAGAAAATAAATGTGATTATGTAAGAAATCAGGTAGTTTATAAATCTGGAGGGAATATGTGCCATATATGGACTTTACATCTGCCTTTTGAGATCAGCTCTTTGGGATTCACACTTTTTTTTCTGCATGAAAACATAGTATGTTACTTTCCTTTTGCTGTCACCACCTCGACTTTGAGTTTTTTCCCCATTAAAGGATCAACTGACTGCCATATTCACCTTTACTTTTCACCAGCATCCCGATGTGAGTGATGCTTCTGGAACGTGAGGGATGAGAATATGATTATTGTTGAGTTATTGCTGCAATATTTGCATTGTAGTCGGATTCATTCTGGAGCAGTGGTCCATATGCTTGGTTTTCATCAAAAGTGAGTGAAATCTAAGGCGTTCATGTGGGGGAATTTTTATCCCAAAAATCTACGGTGGAAGCCTGAGTTGTTAAATTGACCATTGTATGGCATGAAATGCCAATGATGAAATGCTACGTTGTTGTTCGCCCGTGGCTATAGAGTGGCGAAGGTATGAAAAGAATGAGTGTGCCACAGTTAGATAAGACCTCTTATTGCAAAGGTTTCTGACATATTTGTCAATTTTCTGCTCCTTATGGGTCAGTGGAGAACTTAGCCAACTGTGATTCTGTGATTGAAGAGATTGTAGGTTTGAGAACATCTTGGGAACAAAAAGGAAAAAGGGATGGCACTGTACACCAAGCTGAACACTTCTCTGATGTATGAATGAGAGAAGGTTTGTATGTGGAAATAGATGTGACTACCAATGCAAAAGTGATTCAATGGACAGAAACTGACAAGCAAATTTAACGTTTTGCATGTTAAATGCAGTGTCAAAGATTTCTTTTCAGTGCCTGACTTGAGAGTGACCTGAAATAACTTGGTACCTCACATGTGCTCCATGCTGCATCTTGCCTACCCTCATTAATGTCAGTAGCTCCCCCTCTTGACTATATTTTATTAACCACAGTTCATAGACAATACAGGGATTCAAATTTAGGATTTTGCTTCTGTGTAGGGGCCGGGTGGTAGACAGCTAGAGTGAAAGCCATGCATGGTTGTGCATAGGCTTCAAAAATCAGACTGATACAGTTTGACAACCCATAAATAAATCTAAGTGTGATATTATTCTGGTCTTTAGATCCATCAGTCATTCTGAATACAGTTGACAGCTAGAAACAGATAGCAATATGTTGCTACAAGTATTCTCTCTAGTGTTTAGCAAATTTAGACAAAAGGGCTGCTGCTGCCATAATTTACAATGAAAAATGTGACTGTAATACCTTTGCAGTCGTTCTTCACCTTGAAAGTGATTGGACCCCATTGGATCCAATCCCTACTCTCGATGTACAAGAGTACATCAGAATGGCTGTAGAATTGATGAGCAGACTTTCATTAGGCTTTTGATTTCAATCCCTCAAACTGAATGGAAAATGTTGGGCTTTCTTTGAAAAGCAAAACATCCACCAGTTTAATTTTGCCTGTTTTGAAAAAAATATATATTTTGATGAGTATAAGAACCTTACTTGATAAGATGTAAACTTAAAGCATAGTGAGTGATAAGATATTGGATTGTGGAGAATTAAAATGTGTTGAGAATGAGATCTGTCTGCCAAAACAGAGACATTGTTACATCAATGTTCTATATTTTCCTTGAGCAACATAAACTAGCTTCAGTCCAGTAGGACTGCAGTGGCTATTATGGCGTGAGTGTTGCCATTTTAAAATGAAACTGTGTTTCAAAATATTCTTTGTTCCATTTTTTACGAGCTTTGCTTTAACAAAGGGTAATCGTGATAAAATCCCTCCATTCATTCATCCATCCATGTTTTGTTGTGGGAGATGCACCCGCAACAAATTACAGGGGTGCACCGATTTAGCGGTCAGACAATTTATCGTGCCGCTTTCCTTAATTTTCGGTGATTGGCCGATTTTTACACGTGAAGCCGATCTCATCCATCGATATTATCAACCTCGGCAAAAGTCTAAAAATCAAACAAGGTGCTATTCTTTTCTCCTGTGATAGAGGTTTGACTGACAATCCGGCTGACCATTTCTTGATTGCACATTTACAGTTAACACCAGTCACTCCATTGTTGAAAATTTAGCAACTTTCTTGATATATTGAGCAACATTTCAGACAAAAAAATGGTATCGCCCAAAATCGGAATGGTAAGTTAGGCTTTTTAAAAGATTGGCCAAAAATTGCAATTGTTGCAGCCCTACTGCCTAACGATACTTCTTTTAATACTGAGTTGTGCTTTGAGCTCCCTGTCAATCCCCCACATCCTCAGGGTTACTTTACTCCACGGTCCATGCAAAGGTAAACGTTTATGACTAAGTATGTGTCACTCAGTCAGCAGCTTGCGGGGGGGAAGCAATGTTCATATCAAACCGTTTTGCTGATAAAGTTAAGAGTCGGCAAAACCAGTTCCAAGAATGGCATCGGCCAGACTGTCACTCTGTGCTTTACCAACAGCTGTGCAGTGGCTGCACTGGTGGAGAAGAAGCTGGACTAGATGCTCATCTAGCTCATCAACTTTACTGGTATCCGTCTGGATTGTGGGAAATGAAGTAATTTGTCACAAAAAATGTTGGCAATCTGTCCACGGACGGTTGAGTTTTTATTGCTCTATGTACTGTGGGTGGGTGCAGTGTGTGGAGTCTGTGCGACTCACAGAAAACACACCGTATGCTCAAGTGTATGGGAGCCTCAAAAATGAAACACCTTATGAAGGGCATCCAAATCAGTTGCTCCGAGTCTCATGCTTTGCCACATATTCCACATCTCATTTCTTTTCTGGTAAGTGTCGCGGTGTAGGTGAGTCAGTAAACTGAGAGCTTTGCTCTCTTTGGCATAAGTCTGTCTTCATTACGAAAGACCGGAGTGGCCCAGCATCGCTGCAGACGAGGTCCGGTCAGTCAGTCCATCTCCTGCCCATTACTGTTGTCACTTGAACTAAACTTCAACCTAGTGAGAGCTAACTTGATAAGACCTTGAGCTGGATTTTGCTGTAGGAAATATCAAGTTATGATAATTCTGGTGCTTCTTCGCTGCAGAAAGAGACAATTAGTCATAGTAAGTGCCTCAGTCAAACAAAGTCAACATTGTGGTTGCTCTGAGTTCCTGTTAATTGTTTAAATAAATAAAAAGAGTGCTGGCAGCTGGAGTATATTAAATAACAGCAGATGGCAAAAAGGAAGTTTTTTATAGACTAAAATCCATTAGCACACAAAAATTTAAACATCACAGAACTTTAAATTCTGCACATCCAGTTAAGTAGAGTGAAAATGTTTTACCTCTATTCTTTTATTGTATTCTTTAGCGTATCCATTCATTTTCTTCTGTTTTTGATCACACTTGCATGTTTCAGATCATCAAACACACTTGAATATAATTGAAAGATAAGCAGGGTAAATACAAAATGAAGTTTTCTAATGAAGAACTAAGTACTGCTTTTTTTTCTCTCTCACCATGTCTATAGTGACAATAGTCCATTGTTTTTGGAAAGATCAGCCACACTAAGCCTGGATTATTGCCACACCAGTAGGATCTCGAATAGTTTTTTGACAAGATGAAGTAGGATAAAAATTTCTAAAAGGAAAAAAAAAAGCGGCACATTGTGCCGTGCACTGAGCTGTGAGCTTTCAAAAACAGATGAGACATAAAGTTATAGTCATCTGTCAGACAGGAAGAGGTTACACAGCCTAATGGGTTGTAACTTCAATAAACCTAAAAAGAAAACCATTGTACACAAATAGAGAAAATATAGAAATATTCTGTGAGTGGTCATCCAACCCACCAAAATCAGTCCAAGGCAACAGACAAATCTGCCAACACATGATGTCTCAAGAACTACAGCCTCACCTGCTTCAGCTAAGGGTCAGAGGTCATTATTCACTGATAAGCTAGAGGCTTGGCAGGTACTGCAGTTGTAGGAAAGTTTCCAGGCAAAACACCAACAGTGATGCTGAAAACATCTTGATAATTCCCAAGTTTTGGAAAAAATATTCTCTTTCCAAAAAAGAGTGAAAGTTTTAGGAAGGTCTGCATCTCATTCCACAAAAAAAACAAAAAAACAAAAAAAACATCATAATAGAAGTGAAACTTTGCTGGCATTGTGATGGTGATCTGGATGCTTTGCCGCTTCAGGACCTGGGTGACTTCCTGTAAATGATTAAAACGTGAATCATGCTTTGTACCAGAAAATCCATTAGGTGAATGTTCAGCCATCAGTTCCTGACCTTAACTGGAGCACAGTCGTCTTTATAACACAATTGTCCTGAATGTCTGAAACAAAAAAAAAGAAAAAAAGAAAATTACTGCTTTGAAGTGGCCTATTCACCAGTTGCACTTTTTAATACAAGTGAGTTGTTAGGGCATGACCTTGAATGCAGCTTGAAAAGCCTGAAGCCGTTTTAATTCCACTGAATTAAAAGATTTCTGCAATAAACAGTGAAAGTCTCGGTGGTTGTTGTTGTCTCCAGTGGTGGCACAACGTGTTCTCAGCTTAAGGAGCAAAGTTGCTTTTGTCACTTCAATTTATTGAGGTGATGATGATATAATATCAAAATGTATTTGTGGGGCTGCACAGTGGCGCAGTGGGTAGCGCTGTTGCCTTGCAGCAAGAAGGTCCTGGGTTCGATTCCCGGCCCGGGGTCTTTCTGCACGGAGTTTGCATGTTCTCCCTGTGCATGCGTGGGTTCTCTCCGGGTTCTCCGGCTTCCTCCCACAGTCCAAAAACATGACTGTCAGGTTAATTGTCCTTCCCAAATTCTCCCTAGGTGTGAGTGTGTGTGTGCATGGTTGTCTGTCCTGTTTGTCTCTGTGTTGCCCTGCGACAGACTGGCGACCTGTCCAGGGTGAACCCCGCCTCTCGCCCGGAACGCAGCTGGAGATGGGCACCAGCAACTCCCGACCCCATTAGGGAGAAGGGTGATGGAAAATGGATGGATGGATTTGTGGATTTGAAACATGTACGTGAGACAATGAACCAAAAAAAAAAAAATCATTGCTGGCCTAACAGAACCCAAACGCCAACAGTGATGATAATTCCCGGGAGCAATCTGAAATGTTACAAATACATTTTCACAGCAGCATGCGTCACCATAGGCCTGAGCAGAGATCACATGCCCTGCCAATATGTTTCTCTTTTAGACGGGTTTCGCTCCAAATTTCGGGGCGTATATTGAATATAAAATGCTCGCTGTTTGGCATCATGATAAAATAGGACTTTAATGCGGGACGGTATCAATTAGCTTCGGCCACAGCGCTGAGTTACCATTTGCAGCATTAGAATTCAAGTATGCCTAATTAATTCCAGGTTACACTGAGCGGTTACACAAATTCACTGGAACATGTGTACGGAGTGAAGGAAATTAATTCTGTCATTTAATCTGCTGCTGCTGATTCTCCTGTGGAATGAGAGAAAATGATGTGTACATACAGAACAACACAAAGGCCCGTTTCTCGCTCCCTCTGCCAGGCGTCCCCTCATCAATCTTACTGTGGAAGGCTCATAGCCAGCCAGCTGGGCCTGTTTTGAGGCTGTGATGCCTGACAGCTTAAATAGAACAGCAGGCTCGGCGTCCACTCGGTGACAGAGTAAACAACGTTTTCAGGCTCGCCGTTAAGCCACTAACAGACGCGTCTCGGCCTTACCTGCGCGCCTACGAGCGCCCAGGTGCCAGGCGCGGCATTAGCTTATTCTCCGATGTTGAATGGCTCTTTGATTGACCGCAGGGCGAGTTCTCACAGAGATGGCAGAGGTGGAGCATCCGGACGAGGGGATTGGTGTCCAGTTACTGTGCCGCATTTCTGCAGCATCTCTCTCTCTCTCTCTCTCTGTCTGACTCTCTCTCCTCTGCGCTCTCTTCTCTTCCGTTGGTTTTGCTTCAAATATTTTGACAGCTTACAAGTTTCTGTTACTAAGGCCCACTCCAGTTTTCCGTGAATCCATGTGAGAGATCAAATATAGTCAACCACTGATCAGCAGCCCGATAAATCCTTCTCTTTCTCTTCAGAATATTTGTCTTGCGGTTCTTCATGACACCCTTATTTATTTATTTCTTTTTTTCCAAAAGCCCTGAAGGAACCTATCCTTCTGCAACGATGGTTTCGTACAGCGCAGGCTGCTCTGATGCTGTCTCATCGTAAGTGTGTGCATCGGTAGCAGTTAATATTTTCTTTTCTTTCTCTTCCTTGGTAAAGACAACTCGGTTTAAAAAATTAAAGCGAGTGACAAGTCTCCTGCCAGATGCCGAACAGACGGAGCCTCACACATGGCGGACTCAGCAGCAGCCGCTAATCCGAACCTTAACTGAGCCCAGAGGACGGGACGCTCCCACATTCCCTCTGCAGAGCTAATTAGAGTTTACTGCAAAGCACACAGCTGCCCGGATACCTTATTATTTCATTTAAGGATAGGTTAGGACTCCTTTTATCTCTTTTATTCAAGCCAACACTGGGCATACATCTTCAGGTATTAGGATGGGGACATTTTCTCACCGTCCTCCCGATCTGCACAGGTGTTTGCCTTCTGTCATGGGAGAGACAACATGATGATAGAAAACAAGGATGTGGTTGGAGGGGAGGACAGGCGGAGCGTCAGGTGCACAATTTTCTCTGACATTGTTATTGCAGAGAGATAAGCTGTTACTCAGGGCACCGGGGCATTTGACTCCGGGTGGAATCTGGGCCATGTGTGGGAATCATCTTCAATTTGTAGCCTCCAATGTTGCCTGTGGGGAAGCAGGAAATAGGTGATCCATCCCCTCTCCTCTGCTGGCTTGTAATTATAAGAAGCCAGTTTGCAGAATCTGCTGGCTGCCTGAAATCCTCCCAGATGTGGTCTGGGGCTGCATGCGTGTAAAGTCTGAACACAGACGGTGGTCCATGGGTGTATTGCACACAGGTTTCTCATTTTTTTTTTGGACATGTCGATGGGAGTTAGTTAAGGGGTGAAGCAGGGTGTCAAACCCTCCTTTGGCAAGTGAAAATAAGAGAAGCGGAAAAGCTGCGCCCATTTCCTGCCGTCATATGTTTGCGGTAAATTATTTTAAAATATAAAATTATCTTTTATTGTGATTTCATATGGCTATAAAGTGGACGGCACCAACTCTGAACTTCTCATTTACTGAGACAAAACGTTGCTATTTATGAAACCATCTTAACAGTTGTATGGTTGCAATGTTACAGTCCAGTTAGACTAAATATGCGAAACATTTTTAATTAATTCATCTATGGTTCTCCCTTATGAGTTTCTTAATTGCATCACATAATGTGTTCTAGGGAAACGTGAAAGTGTCTTCACAAGGATAATATACACTTAACACTGTTTAAATTTAGTTTAATTTGTTCTTCCTTCATCTTTTAATTACATTTTTGTAATGAAATGCATTATTAAATTATTGCAGATAAAATAATATTTAAACTACAATTACAGTTTGAAGAAAATAAAAAGTAAAAATGAAGAATTCAAGCTTGCCCACATATTGACTTTATGACATAATTCTTGGTCCAATCTGGAATTTTAAAAATATTTTAGACTCTTTTAGGCCATATGATTGGCTGATTTAATCACTGTTGTCAAATGAATGAAATCTTTAGGAAATAACAACCTTTAGCTTAATGAAACATTCTTTCCATTAAGCCATTTCAGTATTACAAATGTTCTTTTGTTGGTCTGAAGTTATGTTCAAATCCTAAATGTGGTGCTTTCATTGGCTGAAAAAGCACCATATTTAATGTGAATTAAGTCTACATGAAATTAATCTCTATAATATGTCTTGCTTGGTGAATTGGGTAAATTAAATAGTACACTTTTCAATGATATTGTAGTTTATTATAAAAGACTGTAAATTTGGGTAAATAATAATAATAATAAAGAGGCAGAAGTTAAGCTTCCTTCCATCTATCCCTGCATTGTATAGATCTGTCTCTGCATGGCGTGAAAAGTCGACCCGCTCTGCTGTCACACTTTAAATCGAACTGCGTGCTGTTCTAAAAGGGGATCTTTGTTGTTACATTTCCGCCTTCAAACAATTACTAAGTCACTCTGCGTCGCAGAAATATCCACCTGAAAGGCGACGTGTTTGCCAGACTTTGCAAGAAATGCCTTCGCTGTACTCCAACGTGCCAGGCAAGGATATATCTTTTTGTTCTGCAGAATGGGGAAAACACCGCAGATAAAATCACATGTAAACGGGCATTTAAAAAAAAAAAAGAAAAACACCTTGAATGCATTCTACATCACAAACACTTCTTCACAGCCTTTTTAAACGTTTTTTTTTTTTTTTTACCCAGACAGCCTCGGCTTGCAAACCCGTAGCTTTGACTTGTCGGGATCAAACGCACAAAAAATAGCTGGGTTTCAGACACACAGAAGTGGGACAAAAGGAACGTTCTGCTTTGTTGAAGCATTGGTTGGTGGCCATTAAATAAAATCTCTGCAGAACACAGTAAAACGTGTCATAGACCTCCTATCTAATTTCAAATCCACAATGTGATTGCAGTACAGTCTGACAAACACTTGTGTAGATTGAGCTTTTTGTTTCTAATTTAAGCTCTTTGCTCAGAATCTGATTCAAAAATGCTGTTACGTCACATTTAAAAGGTCATATTTCAGTCATCAGCACAATGAATGTTTCACATCCTCTCTTGATGTTCGTAGGTTTAGTCACTGTCGCTGCCCTTTAGAGCTCTGACACAGATGCAGCTTCAAAGAACCTGCAGCGATGAGAAGTGGAAGCTTTTTGGCCATATGTTAACTGTGGCACACGACCAGGTTTCCACTACCGGGAACCTGATAGTGGATACTGCGGTCGCACATAAAACCGTCGGCTCAAACAAAAGCGAGGATGAGAAACTGCAAAGGAAAAAATGAGTGAAAACCAAAGGTTCAAGTTTAGTTTAAATAACTCACTTTGAGGAACAGCCTGAAGCGACTCATGGGCAGGAAGCTGTTTAACAGACGCATGGCCAGCCACAACACCGAGTGCAACGTCTGAATTTCTGAATTTGCCAGATGAACTGTTGCTGGCAACTTTGTATTCCAGTTTACAATGAGAGAGTCATGCGGCCGTGTATCTGACAAAACACATCAAGATCAACAGACATCGGTAATTTGCTCCTGCAGATGGGACCACTTTGGATTTTACCTCGGTGCGCATTTGCAAGCCGTTTTCCTGCAGCGCGGTTTAGGTCACCATGTTGTATTTCATGAGTGTAG
The DNA here is from genome assembly GCA_922788865.1 of Poeciliopsis turneri. Lineage (NCBI taxonomy): Eukaryota > Metazoa > Chordata > Actinopteri > Cyprinodontiformes > Poeciliidae > Poeciliopsis > Poeciliopsis turneri. The sequence continues at coordinate 737,912 of CAKLNU010001057.1, read as the reverse complement.
AGGGAAACTTTATGGCAACAGATTTGCTGCTGACGAGTTTTATTACAAGGAGTCCGTGGCAAGAATTGGGATGAATATTATTGCAGTTATATTGTCACAAAATACAGCTACAAATCAAATGCAGCTTTACTTTTATTCAGTCTGACAAACAGAAAACAATGCTACTTATTTTTGCGATTCAGAAATGAACAGAAACTGCAGTAAAGGACCTAGAATGGTCAGACCAAAGTCAAACTGTTGGGGTGCGGCGGGTTTGGGGTTACGGGGCGTTTATTTTCCAAGTCTTCAAGTCCCCTGCAGAGGGCAACACAAAGCTTGCCAGGGGTGTTGCACCAAGAAGAGGTGGATGACATGAGACTGAGAACAAAACGACAGGATTTTGGTCACAGCTGCAGCAGTGAGTAAGTAAGGAACCAGAACAAAATGACAAAGATTAAAATTACTGACCAGATCCATGTCAAAGTGGGCATATAATTTAAGAGTCTTTTTAGTGATCAAAGTTCTCTGTGGTTGAAAGAAGTGGATGCCAATCACAGATTTAGGACACCTATAAAGCCATCTTTATAGGTGGTTTGAAGATGGTGAACTCCGAAGGTTTGTTTTCTAGTAAAAGATTTGATCAGTTAGGGCTGATTTAGTATCAGTCCAAGCTTTTTAACGCTGTCCACTCGTAACCGACCTAATTCATGTCAGTGTCAGATCTGAGCAGGACCCCCCAGATGCTGATGGTCAGGGCACTTTCGCGCCAGTTTCTCTCAGTGTTTGTTGCAGAAAGTAAAGTGGCTGCTGTGTCTTAACGAGGAAGCTGACATTTTCAGTGTACAGTGAATAGCCCGAAAATGGCTGGAGACGTATCTTATTATGTAATTTGTTTTATGGCTGCATTGGACTCTCTACTTTGCCTCATTACTATCTAAGTTGTGACATGGAGTTTAGGTATTGTCTTGGATGCTGCACAATGTTTGGCCTGAGTGCAACCACAGTTTTCCAGTTGGAACATATTTGCATCAATCCGGAGAGGAAAATCAAAAGAGAGTCAGACATGGAATATTAAACACTGAAGAACAGAAAGTAAAGCGTCTTTTTACAGGACATAAATTAAACATGCCATTGAACGTAAAGATAGAAATTAATTAAACTAATTTCCAAAATTATTATTATACGATTAGAATGTAGTTATCAAGTTAAAACTTGTGTGTGTGTTTCCGCAACTCTATCTAAACATTAGTCTGTTTTATATAAATAAAGCTAAAAGTCCAAAACCCACTAATGAGTTCACTAACCCCTCCCTTTGCGCGTGCACACACACACACACACACACACGCACACACACACACACAGGCATGCCCTAATGGTGTAAAATGCAAGCCGTTAGATATTTCATAAAGACTGGGGAAGGTCTGTACTGTGCTCCCATCTTAACTTGCTTAGAGTTTTGAAACTTTGTTATGAGACGAGCTGGATCTGCCATCGTTGGCAGCCTTTTTTTTAAATTTCAGTTAATGCAAGGATCTTTATTCTCTAGGGAAAACAGAACGTCTGTGGTTTTCAAGATGCTAGCCACACTAATTATTAAAAACAGATTCAAATGCAAACTCGTCTTCATGTTTTAAATGGAAAAACATGTTTTTTTTTTCTACAGTGAAAGCTCTGAATGAAAGTAACCATTAACTGCTCCTGATATATGGGCTAAAAAATATGAATGCTGTTCTGACTTTGTAAAAAATAGACATCAGAAATAACAAAAAATGTTGGCCAACTGCATATAAAATTGTACTGCATTTCCTGTATTATTTGATAGAAACAGACACTAGTTCGATGTAAGTCTTCTTAAAGAAAAAGTCTGTTTCCAATAAATATGCTGTTCTGTCGAGTACATATTAAATGATGTAATGGTAAAATAAATAGCAGAAATGCAGCTTGGTTGTAGTTATTATTATCACTACTATTATTATTATATGAGCATTTAGATGTGCAAGGTTCTAACAAAGTGCTGCAGATTTTTTCTCTGCACTAAGATAGTACCAAACCAGTATGCAAACATAAAGTCAAGTGTTGCAGGTAGCCTGAATATCAAGTGGCCCTTAACCAGCCTCTCCAGACACTTCATCGTGATTGGAGTGAGTAGCTCGGGGCAGTGAAAAGACTGATGCTCGTATCTTTGTCTGAAATGGTAAGATGGTGGTCAGTCTGGAGCAGGGTTGCACGATGGGTTGGCTGAACGGTTGTAGCAGCTTCCTCGGGAGGAACCTGCAGCTTTCTTTGGCTTTAGACCAGGCATGGGCCTCTAGGGCCTGGATTGCCCACCCCTGCTTTAGACTTTGCAGTCTTGTCCTGACTGGGTAAGGCCACAAATCCCTCTAGCCGTTAGAAACAGTGATGAAGTATTTTCTGCATTCATAAATTAGAATATGCATTCTGACGCTTGTCAGATCAAAAGGACTTGAAGAAAATGTCCTGAAACATATATATATATATATATATATATATATATATATTTTTTTATTAAACCCACATCTTTATTTGTTAATTGGCCTGATGTAGTATTTTAATTTTAAATGACAAGTTTTTAATGAATGCATGTGAAAAATTGTCATAATTAACAGAAACAACGACTTTCCAACATCCATCTGTGTGTAACTAATATATATAATGTGTTTCACTGAGTGATACACTTCTTGAAATAAATTGGCTTTTCAGTAATATTCCGATTTGTTGAACGGGCCTCTGCGACAGACTGGCGACCTGTCCAGGGTGAACCCCGCCTCTCGCCCGGAACGCAGCTGGAGATAGGCACCAGCAACACCCGACCCCATTAGGGAGAAGGGTGACGGAAAATGGATGGATGGATGGATGGATGAACGGGCCTCTCCTTATCAGACCGATTCATTAATTTGCTGTTAACAAAGCCTCCATCTTGTTCGCCAAAGACCAGTTCCTGGACGTGGTATGTGTCGCTTCCTTTTTGTCAACAGTGCCCTTTGTACTGGTTTAAAAACCAATATGGGATGTTTTCCTAGAGAACAGAAGTATATCCCCTAACACACAAATATGTGCTGCACAATATCAGCGTGCTCAGTGTGCACTATAATAAAATGCAGCCTCTGTGAGTTGGAGCGAAGAGAAGCTTTATTGATTGCTGTCCATGTATTCTTGTTTGGTTCAAGTGAGTGGATTCCTATTGTCAGTCCACAGCTGGAAGGCTTGCTTTGCGCAGAGCTATCCCTGATGAAGGCGATGTTTGATAGCTACTCAGCAAGTGTTTGGAAATTGCCTTGTTGCATGAGGCTGGGTGGTCTGTGCTGTCTGTAAACAGTCTAAGTGTGGATGTGAGGCGAAGAAGGTAGCAATACAGAAAATCAGAAGAATGCTCCGACAATTACTGTGGCTTCCAGAGTGAGGGGCGTATAGTTTTCATGTTTTGGAGGAGAATGAGAAAGAGGTTCAGTAGGTTGATAGCTTTATTATCTTTATTTTAGGAATCCGTGAACTTTCAAAAGTGATCTTTAATTAACCATCAGTTGAAATAATCATTCCTATTTGTGTGAAATGTTGACTGTGAATTGCTACATGTTGGATTTTGCAGGATGATAACAGGGAAGGTTGGTCATGACAAAGAAATTCAATGGCAACTGGCATTTCTAAATGTTTTATTTCTTTTTTTTATTTTTTTTATCTTGTCAGGTAAAACCTTTGGTTCTCACTCCCATTTTTCTAGAATTTTATTGCTACATTTCCATTGGAAAAAATATAAAACAAAACATGTAGCTTTGGCCAAGTAGCAGGACTTTTACATTCAAAAACAAGACAGGTTTTCCAATTTGTCAAAAGATCAATCTTCTGAGTTCAAAGCTTTCCATCCGACAGTAAATGTGGAGCTTAGAAGAGTTTCTCAGATGCCCAAAAGAAAAGACCTTCAAAAAAAGATTGATGGGGTAACCTCACATCGTTATGCTTTTACCGAGCACAGGAGCTAGTCTTCGTGGTTTTCCTAGTTTTACATGTGATTGATTTATCGGCTTCTACCTGCCAAGGCCATCCTGGGAATTTACTCCTGTTTTGAGCTGTTGTCAGTTAACTCGACTTCCTACAATCAGAAATATTAATTTTTTTCTGGACCAAAAAAGGAGTTGGTGATGAATCTTTTTTTGTTTGTTTGTTTTTGCTTTATACATATATTTGTTTTTGTTTTCCTCCACACTCTATGGAGGGCTGCTTTGCTCCACCCATCAAGGTATTTCAGGTTGAATTCCCGTTCATATAACTGTTGTTTTGGTTCAAAGCATTCCAAGCTATTCAGAGACAAGTTCCAAAACTGTGCATTCATAGAGACCCAGGTTGGTTCTGTTTGGGTGTATTTGCATGAGCAACTGTTATGGCTCGCCCCGAAAGGCAGCGGTGAGAGGTCGAGGATATATCCACCATGCTTGAATGAGCTGAAGTAAAAAGTATCTCCTTTTAAAAATTCTCAGACCTTGACTTGAGCACCAAATTGTATTTCTTCTCCATTTCTTGTGACAACTGTCCAGTGCTTGGTAAGATGACTGGTCACAAAGGTGGTCCTGGCTTTGGCTGTATTCACACCTGACACATTTGGTCTGCTTTAAACGAACCTGAGTTTGTGTCCCTCGTCAATCCGCTTCTGGTTTGACGAGGGACACAAACCGCTTCCGCTTCTGGTCTGTATTCACACCAGAAGCAGATCGCTTTATGGTTGAAAATGAGCCCTTCAGTGTTACTAACACTACTATGGCGTGCACTGATTGGACGGAAATTGTACCTGATCCACCTTCTTCTGCTTAGTGAGGCTGCCGCCGGCAGGTTGTGAGTCAGAGGATACAGAGCGTCTCGTCTCATTCAGCTTGCGGCAGCATTTACTGATGATGCTGTTCCAGGATGAAGAATATCCCACGGGGGAACCTGCACTGAGTGAGCCCCTCTTGTCATTTAAAATCTTTTTGAAATTGTTACAACACATGTGTGTGAAGTACAGCGTGAAAATTTTCCATGTTTTTTTGTTACTTTTCAGGTGTGTGTTCTGTCCCACTCATTGTTATGTCTGTCCAATTACAGCAATGATGGTCGCCTGTGGCTTTGTTTACAAATTGCAGTCCATTTGCAAAAAAAAAAAAAAAAAAAAAAAAAACACAATGTGAAAGCAAACCAGACCAAATAAAAAAAATATATATAAATGAAGTCCACTTTTGATCCAGACCAAAGCAGGACAAAGGACTATAGAGGTGAATATGTCTTTTAACACAATTCCCCTCATAGCTTTCTGATCAGAGTGAGATATTAGAATTAACTACAGGTCTCTCTATTGTTTGTTTTCCAGTTATTTATTCATTTTCTTAAATCAGTAATAGTTAGGTTAATTGTGTAAAATTATGGCTGATGGTAAAAAAAAAAATATATATATATAGAAGGATATATAGAAGGATGACAATTGATTTCTGAACTTTAACATATGACATAATATCGACATATTAACATATGATGTAAAAACCTTTCATCGTTGCAGACTGTTGTAAATATATTAATAGATGCAGTTGAATTATTTACCGGCCGTAAATATTTGCTGAAGTAAGTTGGATTCAGCTCCAGCTGCTGATGCTTCTCAGATGAGTGCCGTTTAATTTATGACTCTCCTCATTTCGTCTCCAAAAAAAAAAAAAAAGCCTGTACTCCTTCATGTGTATTGCCTTGTCAAATAAAAGACAGACCTGAATTACCCATACAAGTCGTTGGATTTTGCCCACTTGTGGCCTCCGTCACATTGTGCCGTTCGGCTGACGTGACACTCGGCTGGTGTATGTGGGTAGGTAGGTGGCTCGCTGGCTGGAACAGGCCTAACAGGTCAAAACTGCGAGTTTCCTGGCAATTAGCCTTTCATTGCTAGATTGATTTGTCTGTAGAAAGTACATGGTGCTGAGGTGTCAGACGTCTGCCAGAGTCTGGAGGCTGAAGCAAATGGTCCTGTGGGGTTTAACGTCTCTGTTTGAGCTAACACCTTGGCAGCTACGGTTATTATTACGATGGGTTATTAGCTGTCTGCCTTCCGTGCCCTGATGTGTGTCAGTTTCTTGCAGTTTGTGAATAACAATGTATTCTCCCTCATATTTTTTTGCAAAGCACTTATTGTCGCTGCTGCATAAACAGCTTGATTAAGAATTCCCCGAACCTTCAGTTGATATTGCTGAATGTTTATCAGTGTTTAACATACCATCACATCGATAAACCTCACAACGTTACGGCTGGGAAAAAGGATCTTTTTATCTGGTGATTTGCATTATTCCTTGTTGTGGAAAAAAAGCTATTTTACCAAGCGCTTTCAGGTGAAATCACTCAATCAGGTTTATTCATATATTGTGCACAATACAGAGAGCTTGTAGGACAATCAATAATGAAGCAGGTCTGGGTGAAAAGCTCTGCCGGGCAGAGGGACACGCAACGGTTTTATACCAAGGATAAGAAATTCAAAACACGGGGCGAGACAGTCTGGTTCTGATGCAGCTGTAGAAAACACATGTACATGTACATGTAACCCAAATTGTTCTTTTGGTGAAAGTTCACAAGTATTTAATTATACATGGTCAGCAGATGTTAACTTGCAGTAATTCTCCACCACATCATGAATTCCAACCTGAAATTGAACTCAATGTAAGTCTTTGAACGTTTCAAATTAAACTGTATTTACCTGCTGTAATCTGTTTCATGGATATGAAACAGTCATTTGAAACGAGCAAAATCCGTCATGCCTGTAAGGTCTTACCCTAAATCCACAGAGCACAGCCAGCCCGACAGCCAGCAGGGTGTGGCTTTACAGCTACTTTGCATGCATTACAGGGATTAATATACGAGAAGCTAGCTGGAGAAGTGTGGAGTCGTGGTGCCTCACAAATTCCCCAACTGAGCAACCTGAAGGGTGGTTGAGCTTGCTCTGGGCTTTAGTGAACTGGACCCCCACAATGTGTCGTTCGGGGCGAAGCAGTTGTATGCTTGGCCTATGGTGTATGGTGGCTGACTGAGCAGGCATGGGACTCAACTTTGCCGTTTGCAAAAGTTGCAAATATGACAGTGGAGGCATTTTATTGAGATTTACGCTCCTTTGTTTACACAAACCTCTACATGCAAAAGTTTCATTCAAGTTGAGGTTTGGACGTCGACTGGAGCATTGTAGCAGCTGGATTCTTTTCCTTTTCAGCCATCTTGTTGTAGAGTAGCATTTATGTTATGTTCTTGATGGCCCGTGGTGCGTTCATGACATGCGAGCTGCTTTTTGCCCAGGGTCAAGGGTCTGCACATCATGCTAAAGCAATTGGCTTTAAGTGATGTGAACACCTTGCACATCGAAGCAATCTTTTTAACTAAAAGAGGTCTTACAAACATCTGCGCGCTCCTAGCCCTTTTTAATGGTAATTACCACAACAAAAGGCCAAAGGAAGTGATTCTCGCCTTCTGCAAATGCAAAATACAGAATTTTGCATCGCGGCTTTAGATTTAGTTTATGGTGCTGATTGGCAGCCCGTCTGACTGTGGATGCAAAATAACACAGAGACACAAGCGGCAGGAGTATTTCCAACAGAGTTCATGCAGCTAATGTTGCACAAGTTAACAGGTACTCTTCAGATACCAACCTTCAAAACACCCCTGAGGTCTTCTCCCTCCCTGGTTCGTTTTTAATTAACTACTTATCCTTATGACATATGGTGAAAGAGAGTTTTATTAATTATCACCTTTGAAGAGGCTCTTGCCACTTGCTGGGTGAGACATGAAAGTGCAGGAGAGCATACCTGGAAGTGTTATTGTTGACTATAGACAGTTCATGATTATCAACACCAATGTTGTGAAGAAATTTCCTTTCACGCTACTGTAGATACAGTTGAAACCAGATATGTACGCAGACTTTAGGGAAAGACTCGTAAGCTTTTTGTCTCTGACATTGAGTCAATCTAAACTTTCTCTGTTTTAAGTCAGTTTAACTGTTGAGTTTTGGCAAAAATAATTAGCATTTGTGAAATTCAAAAGTAATTTAAGATAGTCATGATTTCAAAACACGTCAACTTTGGCTCTTTTGATTCACAGGACATTCCAAAATTACATTTGGGAAAAGTCTGGCTTTTTAGGTCGCTTTCGGAGTGATGGCTTCTTACTCTCCCGGTGGCTTTGTGGCCCATGCTAGTCCAGGACTTGTTTCACTTTCAATAATGACACTTTTCTCCAGTACTGGCCTGGAGAAAAGGCCAGTACAAGTTCATTCAATTTTTTATACACACAACTCAGATCAAAGCACAAAAATCCAGGGGGAAACAAAAACAATCATCTTTCCTAACAATAGGACATTTCCGTGTAGTTCCCTATAATTGTGTTAAGCAGTGACGATAACTTTGCCGCTTTAACCCAACTCTAGTTCGTTTGTCTCCAAAGTGTGGTTCATTTTGGGAGGTTATCAAACTCTGATGCAGATTGAAAAACAGCTCTGGTCCGTCTTAAACACAGGTCTCAGTTCGATTAAAGTGAACTCTTGCTTGGTTTGAATGCAAATGTAGATGCAAGCAGACTGGAGATTGCTCCAGTAGCAGGAATTAAATGAATTAAAAGGAAGTCCTCTTTGAAGGTTTTAGTCTCATTTCCTTTGAGTGGTTCTCGGTGCAGCACCACCGCAGGCGAGGGGGGGAACAGGTTTTGCCTGACACACTGCGGTGTGAAGTAAAACACCGTAACTTTGGTCCCCCAGTCAAAACGAGTCAACAGTGTGAAACCAGCGAACGTAAAACCACCTAGAAATAACTTCATAAAAATGAATCTATGAAAGGTTTTCACTTTTTTATTGGGATTCAGTGAACGGGAATAATTTCGTTATCCTAACAGTCCTAAAAGAGGGAACATTTAGTCTTCATATCAAGACAAAGTCATTTATACAGTGTACGTGAATATATGTTTTCTACTGCTTGTGTGCATGTGACACTTTCTCGTTCTTCTGGAGGTAATTGCGGAATGAAAAGTGTGGCCCAAGCTTCGAGCCTCCCTCGGGGAACGGATTTACTTCACGTTATCAGACGTTGTCTGCAGTAATTCAGATTGATGAAAGATAAAAATAAAACCTGATCGTATGGGATGATGGACAGCTGTATCACAGATTAATCTAGCCATCCCCGACCCAGCTGAATTGACAGTCGCGGCCCAGACAGGTCTGTATTTCAGACTCTGGTTGGTATTCTCCCTCCGTCATGCATGTTAGTCAGATGTGAGCTGAGAGCTGAAGCTCTCAGTGCTTCAGCTGTGAAATTATTTACAGAAAAAAAAAAAAGGACCGATATTAGTCTGACCAGGACGGATGAGAACTTCAACAGTGCAGACGTTGCACAGGCTCATCTGCAGATGTGTGTACAGTCGCAGGATTTATATGAACATGCTCAAACAATCGGATCTTGTTGAAATGGAAATGGAGTAAACACATCTAGTGTCCACTAAAAGTACTTACTGCTCTCAACATGCACACATTAATACACAGACATTGTGTCAAATATGATGAAATATGTTCACAAACTCTAGGAGGTTGGTTTCCTGACAGGAATTTCAATGGCACATGTGTGTTTTAGCCACTTACCGATATGTTTTGTCAGATATTCTTTAATAATTTGATTGCTAGAATAATCATGTTACGATGTTCAATTTCCATCCATTTGAAACGGTCTGATCCCGAGCTTTGTCGCTTGTCAGATTGTTCTGAAGCAAGACAAAGAACCAAGCATTTCTTCTGATTTGTCGACTGCTGCCAACGACCTTGAAAAGTAGCGCATCAAAGATGGTGTGTACTCGTTTTAGGCAGAGGTGTACTGAGAAATTCAAATAATTATCGCCTAGAGCAGCAGAAGCATAACGTTCTGATGCTTTTTTTTTGATTGCAAAATGTACATAAAGGCTTCTTAGGTAGTGAAGACAAACAATTCCAACAACAAGTAAGAGATATTTCCGTATAATAATGAGGTAGGAACCAAGTAAAGACTCAAAAGGCAGAAAATGACCAAAAAGATAAACAGCGGAGCAAGAACTGAGAACCTGACATGGGGAACTAGAAAGAAACAGAAGAATCAGTGAATCGGCGTTAAGAGCAACTGAAGAAATCGTAATGAGGAATGAAAAACAGGAGCTATATGTACTGATAACAAGAAGAACCAGAAAATAACAAGAAAAACCAGAGGGATTAATCAGGGAAAGTGGATGCAGCTGAGAAAGAATGTAGGCAGGGGAGAGACGAGATTACTGACAGCAGTTGGGAAGGGGAGAAAACTAGCAGGAAGAGCGAAGGCAAGTAAAGCAAAGAAACAAAACAAAAAGGGGGAGATGAGCCCCAACCTAATATAAACAGGAAGAAACAAACTCAAAGAGTAAACAGGGAGAACAAATAAACAAAAACAAGGTGTAAACTAAAATGGCAAGATGGTACAGGGCTTTCTGTGAGTGAGACAAAACGTGCCCGTGTAAAAATAGCTTTTTTAAAAGTCTAAGTTTTACAGACGACAGTAGAATAAACAAACCCACACAAGCATTTGGATAGTGCGTTTTTATTATTATTATTATTGTTATTATTATTATTATTGTGCTTTTTTACTCAAAGTATTTTCATTATCACTGCTCTCACAGTTAGTTGTGTAAAATATATATAAACTTGATACGTGGCTATCTCGTTTCATTCATAACTTGCTGCAGCAGCAGAGTCTCATACAGAGACTATGACTCTTTCCCCCTTCGCTGTCTCCCCATTTCCTGCCTGGTAACTGCCTATAGACAGCAAGGGTTAAGCAAAAATTATATTAAAAACTATATATATTTTTTATAGCAACATCCTTCTCACACACGTAAATCTCGGCTGCCTCTGTTCCTTAATGGGAGTAATTATTAACTGCTGGAGGCATGAAGGCTCAAACAAAAATATCTTGAACGCTGTTTTCACATCTTTTTATATCACAGTTAAAGGGAAAACATGAAACGGGTCACAAAACTTAAACCGTTCGTCTCAACGCAGAAAGAGTAATAGGTGAGCGAAGCAAGGGAATGAAAACACTTGTACAAAAGGTACTAATGCAGCCCGTTATTTATAAATATTTATGATCCGTGTCCCACAGCCCCCCAAAAAAGATATCTGCTATTTTAGCTACTATAAAACCTATCCGGATGAGAGAAGGTCTATGTTTTCTTTACTGAAAGCACCAGGATTATTATTGAACCCAGCGGTTATTCTGTCCTCGTTTTGTTTTATGAATGCTTTGAGGAGGATACTACCTGGGGAAAAGACCAGTGAGCAAATACCAGCAATAATCATGGTTGAACTTTTTTTTTTTTTTCTACGTGTTTTCATTTTAACATCTGGTTGTGTCGGTTTGACACCGACAACAGTTCCAGTCCATGTTGAAGAATCATTTTCAGCTCTCCGGGCGCCAACCTTGAAGGATTATTTTTAACATTTCACGTAATGAAATCCAGGTCATTGGTTGACACACTAAAACATTTTTTTTTGTAACTTTTTTCCAGCTTCTTTGATGCGTTCTATCCTTCCGTTACAGTGTTTATTGGATCGGTGTTTCTGTCTTCTGCTTGATTGGTTGGTGGAATCAACGTGAGGTCAGCCGTTGGTCTGATTTCCATTAGAATTGAGTTTAAAAAACGCATTGCTCTGTCCTCGACGATGACAGCGTCCCATGATGTGAACTATCCGTACTTCCTCATCTCATCTGGCATGTCAGGCTAAAGAATGTGTTATTGGTTGCTTTATGTTACGTGATTTTTTTTCTCATGCATTATGCATTTTCTGATATGGCCCAAAATTTCCTGGTAAACCTTGCAGTTTGACAGATTATTATGATAATACAATGTGTGTGTGGTTAATGGGAAAAGGCTCGTTGCTTTCCATGGTGCCAGCAGATAATGCTACTGGCACCAGTATTATCAGAACTCATTTGATGTATTTAGTGAAAGCAGGTAGCTGATCTTAGACGGTGCAACTTTTTGGACAGAAATTGATTTAAAATGTCATTTTACTGCAACATCACTTTGACTTTTAAATACCCACAAGGAGATTATGAATATAGGACTTTTTACCTACTTTTAAATGTCTGAAGACACCTTATAGATTTGATGTAAGACCAAAGTGAGACATACTATTGCTTTTACTTCACCATTTTCATTTTAAGATCAGTAATCTTAGCATTTTCTTGAACAAGACGGGCTTGTCAGAGTTTGTTAAATTAAATGCGTGCTGTTTTCGTTATTCCCAGAAATGTGGGCTTAAAGCTTGCGAACCTATTTTATGAGGCTTTTATGTCAAAGTAAGACAGATAGTTCATAATTAGATCATTAAAAAAAAAAAAACAGGATTATTTTTAGCCAGAAAGCAATAAATAAAGTGAAATCAGGGTTGCCTCCAGAAGACTTGCTGAGCCCGGTGCTCGGGGAACTAAGGCAGTCATTAATACCTAAACACCGACTACAAAGTATTTAAAAAAAAAAGGGAATGATTAAAAAAAATTAAATACATTTAAAAATGCTTAGCCTGGAGGGGGCACAAGTAAAGCCTGATGCCCCGCCAGGCTTATAATACACTGGGGGAAATATTTTTCATTAATCAAATTCTTTAAAAATCTTTTTGTTTTAGTTTTTGGAAGTTTCTTTTTGACTTTTCCAAAAAAATTTACCCGGTTACATTACATTACTGGGTTCAATGCTTAGCTAACTATAATTACTGAATGTGTTACACGGAAAATCAGGAAAGATATTTTTGTAATTATTTGATGAAATGTGACGATTATATATCCTATATAGCTTCCTTAATATGATTGTTGTGAATTTCTTTGACTGATTAAATCAGGTGACAGAAAATAAAGTATATATCAATCAAAAAGCACATTTCACAAAAGTCTACAGTATCTAATACTGATAGCATTACATTATGATGGTGTGTATGCAATGCCTATAAAAAGCATTCACTGCCGCTGCCTTAAGAGATGTTGCATTTTGGACCCAACGTGCTTGCACTGACCCGTGTGCACTCTTACAAGGTTACGAGGAAACTGTCGGTCTGGTGGAACATAGACAAGGTAGGCAAAATAAATGCAGACAAATATTGGAAAATCCTGGAGGACAATTAAGTTCCATCTCCCGGAGAACGTTTGTTTTTCCAGCAAGACAACGACCCGAAGCATCCACCTAAAGCTACATAGGGATGGATTGAAGATAACAAGGTGGGCGTTCTGGATAGGCCCAGTCAAAGCCCATACCTCAATCCAACAGGGAATTTGTGGCAGGACTTAAAATGGGCTTTTCACAGCTAATCCCCATGCAGCCTGACAGAGCTGGAGCAGTTTAGCAGGAAGACTTTAGTGAAACTGCAGCATCCAGATGAGCAGCCTGACTGAGACCAATCCAGACAGACTCTCTGAGAGTGAATATATATGCAGTCACCTATTTTGTGCAAAATACTTTTATTTAATTGGCACTATTTTGTGAAAATCAGTTTTTACTTTCACAGTGAAGGATCTTCTTTTATTTTGTTTGCATCTTTTTGTTAAATTCTAATTTTATTGCTCATGATTGTCTTATAATGGGAATAAAACAGTTTCAGGCACTGAATACTTGTAAGTAACTTTATATCCTTTATCTTCAGTGGGTTTCTGGTCAGCCTTCACTGTCGGGAAATAATTTTCTGCTGGAAACACAAAAATATTTAATTTCAAAATAGATTCATAGGCCTGAAAAAACCGAGGGAGTCTGTAGAAAGACAAAGAGCGATTCATTTCTTTCAGGGGTTTATTTAAGTATAAAAGGTTTTGCTGGAAACTTAAAATGTTTTAGATTAGAATAAATCATGCATGTCATCCATGTAACGAGGAGATCTTTTTGCATTCTCTTTATTAGCTCCCGAAAGGGAGACAGCAAATGACTTTGTGATGGCCACTCTAAAACTCCCTCTTAATATGCTTAGCTCTCTTAAGACGTTGCTTTACAACATATATTTTGTGGTGAAACATTTTTCATCCAATGAATGCCTTCACTTGACTTTCCTTTTACTTAGCTGTCATGTAATGATGTTGTTGTAGAAAAACTGGAGCAGAACGGTGATAAATAAGGGTTTAATGAACAAGTTGAAGTCGAAGCAGGAAAACAGGCTGGTGACAGCAGCAACGGGTCCACCCATGGAGCAAATGAACCGAGAAGAAAAACCTCTGAAGAGTTTGATAACTTAATGCCATACAAGTGAGGAAATTAACAGCTGCAAAAAATACATTGACAAAATTTACCAAACTAAACCCAAAGTCATAAATTGCAGCATGTAAACTCTGAATATCGCTCTGCAAACATACATTTTTTATTTCAACTTTCAGTAATTTTTTTTTTTTCTTATTTTTTCTGACCCGAAATAGACATAATTGAATAGAGTAGGTTCTGTTGTGTCTTTCAGTTTTATATTAATTTGTTAGGGGTTTTTTAGGAACATAACTCACGTTTTGTGTTTATATGTGTAGTTTTACCTGAAATGGGACAACCAGTGGCACCCAGCCAGTCTCAGTGCTTCTCTTCTTTTATTCCATTTGTCTTGTGTGATGCAATCGGCACGTCTGTGCAAGAGACCTCACAAAGAACTGGAGGAAGTCCTGCAAGCTTTTTGGAAAGGCGGCTCAGCTGGACTGCTGCAGTAGATCTGGTTATGCTGCATATCAAATGTGCTGCTGCTGTTATATCATCACCTTCCTAAAATAAGGGCTCATGTCATCTTTTGCTAAAAGTAATTTTGAAACAAAAAATAAATAAATAACAATCACCACCTCTATTTTACCGAAAGATGATTTCGGCAAAAAAAAAAAAACAACAACTTTTGCCAAAAAATGGCCATTATTTTAGGAAGGTCCTCATCCTCTCAGTAAGTTTGCTGCCATTGTTGACATGTGCTGAGTGTGGCTACATGGGGTGGCTGATGTTTTCACCCTGTCTCTCTGTCATTAATGCTAAGAAAATATCTTTTAAGGATGTTTGAGCCTGAATCCCAAACTTCACTTAACATTGTGGAGGACCTGAAAGTAGTGATGGATGAGACGTCTCATTGAAATAAACATCATACTGCATTTACTATAGTCTTTGCCACTCTAATGCTGGTTGCTCCAGAGACGACGCAATATGTTGCAATAAATCTTAACATTTCAACCATGTTCGCAGTTTGATGGAAACAGTTTTTCCTTTACTTCAGAGCACATCCACAGCCTGACATGCAACACATCGCCTCCGTGTGCTGCAGAACGAGGACCATCTGTTTTATATTCCTACCTATCACCGATTTCCCTTTGAGTTGTGTTGACTGGCACACATTTGTGAGCCTTGCAAACCTATCACATATCTGAAGAAGGTCTCTGTCAGGACGTGAGATGTTCTGGGATGTGGCAAATTATCTCCTTTCATAAAGGACGCCCGAAACTCACTTGTCAGCAGAGGCACGTTTCTTGTTCTCATTGTGACAGGATAAGCAAAAAGAAAGATATGGTGGTTCATGTCATCCTGCGCCTGGCCTGACAGCCAGTCATCTGAGCTCTTAGACAAAGCTGGAAGCTTCGAGGAAATCTGAGTGGCAAGCTGAGTGCTATCGAAACTGCTTTTTGTTAATTCATCGTCCGCAGCATATCCTGAAATTTACTCACTTGCTGCATAGTGCGGCGTATAACCTCTGAGATTGGATTTGTTTAAAAGGTGAGTGGCTCTGTATTCGTATAGCTCTTTACCAAGTCCAAGGACTTGATTATACTGCGGCCGTGAGGGGACCCGTGCCGTTAGATGAGTAACTTTAACATTTACGGACAAACAGCAATTTAGTTTACTGGGTTGTATAAACCTTATCTGGAGCGTGGTGGAGGGTGGCTGGTTGTGACCGTGCCATGGTGAAAATTAGGAGAGAATGAAGGTCGAATCTCAAAATACATTAAGGAACCAAGGTCAAAAAATAAAGTGTAGTTGGCCGTCCTACATAACGCTTGAATGGTCAACTTACCAGGACATGTGTTACTCAGTTATCATCTGATTATGATTATTTTGTGGAAATCAGTTTTCATTTTGACCCTTGCAGTTTTGTTTTCTGTCGCTGAAAGCCCAATTTATTGCTCATGACTAATTTGCAAAAGCAATAAAAGGGCAAAACATTCAAGGCTTAGGGTGAGGGTGTGAATACTTTTTTATATAGACCCTGTAGATACTCTTGTACCATATTGTCACATAGGAATGACAAAGTAACTTTTTGAATTATTCAACGACATGCCTCACCACCAAATCGTGAATCCTAATCATTGAGGATCTAAATTCCACAGCTCTCGTTGGAAATCATGCGTCTTTTAGGAAGGAACTCAGCTCTGCACCTTGTCCTTCAACGTCTGCTGGTTCTTGGAGGCACAGAACCAAAACAAAAGCCTCAGTTTAATCCTGCACAGGGGCAACGCTGTTTATCGTTCTCCACCCACAAGGACAGCGGAAAATCTTTCTTGAATTTTGCCGCTCTGCATCGCGACGTATGGCAGTGAAGCGAGGAAGAAAATATAAAGTTACTCTGGTTTAGTAATGCAAACACTGGCATCAGCTCTACACTTTTACAGCATCGACCTGCTTGTCTGCGTTGATTTTCATTAGGACTGTACTTCACTAAATTTGCTGAGCGTTGAAAACTCGGGACAGGGTCATGCTTGGCAGGTGACTTTGACCTCTGTAACTGATGCTGATTGGCTACACAATCTGCTCTGGCAGCAGTAACTTGACTTTTTACCTCACAGTCTCTGTCCTGGCCTGTGAGCGTCAGCAATGCAAAGCATTTTGTTTTCATCCACCAAAAGCAGCGGTAGGAAAAGTTCAGTAAGAGAGGAGAGTCCAATTATCGTCTCTTCAAACTGTGATGCAGCTTGCTGTGTTTAGCTGGGAGTTGGTCGGCTTAATTGGTTGTAGCTGCCAGGTGCTTAGAACACTTTTAGCTGGAAATATTAAAAAGAAATTGTCTCGCTGCTTCTTCTCACATTTCCATAGGAAAATGGATAAAAAACAAACGTTTGTGAAGTTCTTGCTTTGACACAAGTTTTATAATACATTTCCAGAGAAGAATTTGTCTAAACGTTGAATCTAAGAATACGTTTTCTGTCTCTGTTTCTGAACACTAAGCAGGTGATTATTTCAGATTGATACACCTTATTACTTAATACATTAATTCATCTGCCCTTTGTACAGAGCCTTGGAAAATAATTCATACATCTTGAACTGTTCCCCTTTTACTCATTTTAACTGCAAGCAAGGTTATGTGACATATTACACTTGTATAATAAAATGAAACAGCAAAAAAAAAAAAAAAAGAAAAACAAGACATGTTTAAAAATTAAGCAAAACTAGGATTTAATTGTGACACTCCAAAATATAAGAAACTGGAACTAATTGTATCCGAAAACAACCTAATCAGAAAAATGTGCACCAGAGTGTAATAAATCTCAGTATTGGCGAATTTGTTCTGCGGAGGCTTTGGAAGTTTGTTAGAGAACGTTTGTGAACAAAACAGCATTCAGAGGCTAAAGGACACAACAGACACGTCTAAAACACAGAGAGACCAGCGTCTGAAAATGGGATGATTATTGAAAAACGGCAACCCTTGTTGAAACACGACTGTCCGCCTAACCTCTTGGGAAGGAGAACATTAATCAGAGAAGATTCAAACTCTGTAACGGTGCGACATTCAGCGTGGCTGTCTTGATGTAAATACTGAGTTTGCAAACATTGCACAGAATTCCAACGTCATTTGAAATGAACAGAACATCGGACTCTAATTCAGAGAATGAGAACGTTTGAGATGACTGAAATAAAATGCCTGGCAAATTTAACCAGCGAGAAATGGCTGAGAATTGCCGCTGGAGACACAAGAGGCAGAACGTCTTCCTCCAGGAAACCCCACGTTCCCGAAGTGCAAGCACACCTGTATTCTCGCAGCGCCTATAAATTATTCATATTCTTGTGTGTCACTCTGTCATTGTTTCGAATGCTGTCACACAAATGCCTTAAAAAGGATGGAGGCTTCTTCCTTGCCTGTGGAACCAAAGGTGAGCTAAGTGTCAGAATAAACCTCTTCATTAGCCGACTCTGTCAATATACCAGGTCACTGTCGAGCTACGAATAAGCAAATTCCAACACGAAGCCGTTCACTTTTCTCACTGCAAAATCTACTGCCTGATCTGCGCTGGCGGTGACAGCAGCGGTTCTCTGGACGCCACACAAACTGTTGGGATTTTCTGCACCAAATTGTCCCACAATAAGAAGCTTTCTGACAAGTTCGCTGGGATTTAGTAAAAAGCAGAATACCTTGTCATTTCTTTTAGATAAGAACCTGCAGCTATTAATTTATTATTTAAATGTTCACTTCAGCACACCTGTCTGAAAGCTTTATGGCTGTCAGTTGTTTTTGGTCTCTAGTGCTACTATTATCTTATTTAGGTAGCATCCTAACAAGTTATTGGCAAAGAACTTTTTCATTTTTCATATTCATAAAAACAGAGGCACTATGTCAAGCTAAACGCCACGATTCCTACATCATTCAAAATACTGAATGATAGTTCAAGTCACAAAAAGGTGATGCTGAAGTATCACTTACCAAAAGACTGAGATAAAGTAATATACGATGCTTATTCATCAATTCCCTCTCCTTTCTGTCCCTTGGTAGGGGACATTTGATGACATATATGTCCAGTGCTTTCCCTTTTAGTCACCATGATTTATATTACTTTGTTTGATAGGTCAGCTGTGGTCACATGACGTGCCCTGAAGCTTGGCCACACAGAGAGGATTAGCTGTGTCATGGATGTACACGGCACAGCTTGCCTCCGGTTTTAACCCAGGGGGTGAATCCATTTAATACCACCTCATTTGAGGTGCATACGCCCAGCCGAGCCAGTCCACTGGGGATTCTCCACTTGGTTCTGATTAGCCACTCCTTGCATGTTACCTGTGGTCTCTTCTTTTTCTCCTGGCAAGTCTACAAATCGAAAATCTGTAGACATTACTTCTGCAAGTTGTCAACTTGCATTATATTTCAAAAATTACCAAATCAGCGCAGCGAAGCGGGATGTTGGAGGGCACCAAAAATGAAACAATGTGTCGCTCCTGTTTTGCATTTCGACAGAAACAGAGTAACGAGAGTCACATGGAGAAACACCTGGAAGTAGGGATATTGGGTCTGCAGCTTCAAGTAAAATTTAACGCTCTTGGGTGTGACTCACTAAACAAATTGATCTGCTAATTTTATGTGTTTGGCCAGACTTGGGAGAGTTGAGAACTAATAGTGTAAAAACAGCAGCAATGAAAAGTGTAGCAAGAAAAACGAAGCCCATTGCTCAGATGTTGTTAAGGGCAAGAAACATGTTCTCAGCACTTCAGCCTTGTGGCTATGGCAACCAGAAACAAAGGTCCATAGAAATCCCTGTGAGTTATACAGAGGACTTGTGGAGTATGTTCATTAACTCATAAGGTTACCTGCGGGCTTCATGGTATTTCATTTGGCCTGAAGTTTCTTGTCAACATTTTGCGCTTCTCAACACTTTGCAAGGGTACAAAAATAGAAAACAACAAAAAAGAAAAGAAAATATTCATGGAAAAAAACCTTGCCTTTGTGATTCCTGTCCTTTTTCCAGTTATTTGAATGATCTTTTAGTGTTCTACGTTTTTTTCTATTTTATTTAATACTCTCACAATCTAAACTGAACGTATAACAGTTCCAAAATAACAGATTGAATGAACAAGCCAAAATACAAACGATCAGAGCTTTTAACCTGATTTAAAAGAGATGCTTACTGTGTTTTTAATTGTTTATTTTTTTTATATTCAAACTGGTAAGCTGCTGCCTTGTGTAAGAATCACTAGTCCACCTACACCCACTGTCAGGACTAAAAATATAGATTATTATTAATAACTTTTGCTGTGAATGCTAACATTTTAATTGTTTTACCATGTACAGTAAACTCCATGGAGTTGTATTCATGTAGTTGCTGTATTTTGGAAAATATTGACTGAACACATATTCAATTATATATGTTTAAATGGTTTACTAAATGATCACTATCGATGGTCTGTAAAAGTGTCTTCTTCCCACTGCAAAAAAAACAAAGTGAAGAGATTTAGTTCAGGATGCCTTTGCTGTGACCTTATCTTGTTTGTTATGCACATTTAATTATTTATCATGATCAGTAAGACAAAGCTACTTTCTGTGCAATTTGGCTTTATCTTTTATAGTAAAGTTCAATGCAAGAATGTGTTAAACTTTACATGCAGTGAAAAATGTGTGTGTGTGTGTGTTTCTAATCCTGCACACCACGCCTTCACCCGTGTATAACCTTGCACCGATAGACAATTCATTTAGCACTTTTTCAGCATCCACTGTTTATTTTTGGCAGCATGCTGATGGACTTCTTAATAATTTTTTCATAAAAACTTATCATCTTGATGAGAAAGTGTCAGTAAAGTCCGAATGCGTGAACACGCACGAGATCCATTTGATTGGACCTTTCAGATTTCTCAGACTCTTGACTGATAAAATGTTCCGCTTCGGCTGAACTTCCAACGGCCTAATGACGGAGTTGTTTACTCCCACTTCAGTGGACGACGCGTCTCGGTTTCTGCTGATAAATTGGTGCGAGTCATAACTGAAGTCGGGAAGACAATAAAACAGTCCAACTACTGAGCATTTAAGACATTTTACTTCAGCCAGTACGCATTATTTGTGTTGGTGTCCAACTGACATCAAAGAAGAGCATTTTTATTTTTTAGACTCTTAAAGCATTGCTCTGCCGCTGTGAACCAAAAGCTGTCAATTCATACACCCGTCAATATAATGCCACACAGCCCTTGACTTAAGTTGGAAGTAATCCCAGTGGTTTGGTGACTCTAAATGTTAATGGCGACGAGGAAAACAGCACGGTGCCTCCCCAAAGAAAAATCTGACGCAAGTTTTGACTGTTGTGGTGCATTTTGTCTTATTTGTTTGTGGATCTGATGGACACCAGTGGGGGGGAAATCTGTGACTTTTACTGGTTGTAGGTGGTCTTTTCTTCAGCAGCTCAAGGCAGATGATTTACTGAGTATATAAGCTTCTTAGCAGCAAACAGACAGAGTTAGATAGGAGCAACAAATGAAGAGTATTTAACTGCTAACGAGAAAAAATGTTTGCCCTCAGGGTTTTCCAGAAAAGTTCTAAACGGTAAAAGCTGGAAGTTTATGTTGTGAACACAAAGCAAACATTAATTCACTGATAATATTTTTGGGATTTTTTTGTCTTTTATGCCTATAAAAGACAACTTTTGGGGATGCTTCTACAGTCCAGTGAAGAATGAAAGGCTTTATATTATGACTCCACTTGCTTCATTGTTTCAATACATTAGAAACTATCATTTCTGCCTGGTATTTCCTGGGTCAAATCCAGATCTGTCATTAAAAAAATAATGACAAGTTTACATTTGAATGTGTCGTCTGCTATGTGGAAGCGCGGTTAAAATGCGTTCAGCTCTCCGAGTTGATTTTAGATCATTTAAGACAAACAAAGGAAGCTCTCCAGCACCTTTATCCCGCAGGAAGTGTTTGTCCACTAGTTCAGATTCACGTCAGAGCTTTGATGGAGTACTCTGATAGAAGTGCACCCTGCACCCACACACACACACGCACACACGGCTGTCGCCTCTGACCCTGCAGTGGTAGTAAGAAGTGACAGCTTGAGTAATGCTCTTCATCCTGTGAGGTCCATTGAACTGAAGGTTAGGCATTGTGTGCTTGGAAGAAAAACAATAATCTGTCTTTAATATGAATTCTTTGTCACCAGGTCTGTCCCAGAGACTCCAGCCTGAGAGCTTACTGTGCTGCATTCTCATATCTACAGACATGTTCTATTTTCCTAAGACAATCGCTTATGAAATTGACCTGTACTGTAATCACATTGGTCCTGCTTGATGGCTCCCCAAATCTTTTAAAGCTCTTCTTCGTTAGCCTTTCTTCTCTCATTTATTTATTTACTCATTTTGAGCCTTTGGAGTCTGAACTATCAGTCATATAGCACGAAAAGCAGATATGAAGTACAAACTGGAATCCTACGCACTGATGACATTGGTATTTACAAATCTTATGAACATAAAAAGTTTAAAATTATACCTCCAGGCACTTTGCAGATTTGGCTTCTTGCTGCTCTTCTCTCCCACTGTGTTTATTTCTTTCACAACATAGTTTCATAGTTATGAAGCTCTATTGTGATTATTCCAAACCAGAAACACTCCTAAGGAGAAACAGATGGCGTGATAAGTAGAAAACCAAGTATCTTAGTTTGCTAAAAAAAAAATAAATAAATAAATGATAAAAAAGGTGAAATGGACCCAGCTCAAACTGTGTGTAGAATGAGTCCATATTGATCTGATCACATTTAGAATAACTTTCTTCAGAACTGTCCTTGGGATTGTATTAGATCGGCAGTTTGAATGTGAAGAGTGAATAAATGTATTATATCCTGGGATACATTGAAGGGAAACCTACAGACCTTGCGTTGCTATATTACCTACTCAGCTCTTAAAAAAAAACAAAAAAACATTCAATATCATACTCTGAAAGAGTCAATAAGTAACTTTAATTAAAAATTAATTTTTTGTACATTTTTGTTAAA
The DNA here is from genome assembly GCA_922788865.1 of Poeciliopsis turneri. Classification (NCBI taxonomy): domain Eukaryota; kingdom Metazoa; phylum Chordata; class Actinopteri; order Cyprinodontiformes; family Poeciliidae; genus Poeciliopsis; species Poeciliopsis turneri. The sequence goes on along the minus strand of CAKLNU010001057.1, from coordinate 715,219 downwards.
ACTGTCACAATGTCACGGACTGTAAACTGTCACTAGGGGACAGATAATGTGTGAAGAAACATGAGCTCCTCTACTTCCTTCCAGTGCTTCTATGGCCATCTGCAGAAATACACAGCTACATCAGAAACAACCAATCAGAGGCAGGGACAGTACACCACAACAGGCTAGTTAGCATGGCAGCTGGTTTAAACACTTGTCCTGTTATGCTAAGTGTATCTCCACCAAAATCAGAGCTCCTCCTGACGCTGATTGCTTGTTTCTGACTGGGAGTGGTGCATTTCTGCAGATGGCAGTAGAACAACAGGAAAGGGCCAGGGGAGCTTAATTTTTTCCACAGATCGTCTGTTATACTGTCATTAAATGGGGACATTTTTAACAAATATGTAAAAACACACATTATTTTAAATAAAACCTTCTGGAAAACTCTTAAGAAAAAATTTTGGTTTAATTAAGTTACTTTTTGGAGCTCATTGAAACAACTTGTGTTAAAAAAGTTCAAAGGACAAGATATATTTTTCAGGGAATCTCTACTTGTATTTTCTTTTAATGAACTAATGAAAGTGTATGTAATTTAACTGCCATGTGGTTACTACAGGGCTTTTTTTATGGGTTAATATCTCGAGTGACTGTGGGGTGAAATGTGATTTTGTACAACCTCACATTCTCCTCTCTCTTTGTATCTCCTAAGCCTCTCAGTGATGCTTTTGAGGAGTTTGTGGCTGAAGAAGTCTTCGAAATGTGACTAATCTTGGTAAAGGTCACAACAAACTAGCTGTAAGGACTGAATGTATCTTCCATCCATCCATTCATTTTCCGTCACCCTTCTCCCTAACGGGGTCGGGAGTTGCCGGTGCCTATCTCCAGCTGCGTTCCGGGCGAGAGGCGGGGTTCACCCTGGACAGGTCGCCAGTCTGTCGCAGGGCAACACAGAGAGACAAACAGGACAAACAACCATGCACACACACACTCACACCTAGGGAGAATTTGGGAAGGCCAATTAACCTGACAGTCATGTTTTTGGACTGTGGGAGGAAGCCGGAGAACCCGGAGAGAACCCACGCATGCACAGGCAGAACATGCAAACTCCGTGCAGAAAGACCCCGGGCCGGGAATCGAACCCAGGACCTTCTTGCTGCAAGGCAACAGTGCTACCCACTGCGCCACTGTGCAGCCCTGAATGTATCTTATCTTATTGAATTGATCCCAGTCATTCAGGGTGGATTTTAATGCCAGCTATGAATGGTGAGCAGTAGTTCCATCAAAACAGTTCACCTGTCTATATCGATTTTTTGCTGTAAGTAAGACCTTCCATTGTTACCGTTATGAAAAATCTGAAACAATGGACTTTATTTATTTTTAATCTGTTAAACAGAGGAATGAAAGTAAAATTCAGAACTGAGGAAACTATATGTTGGTTCTTCTCACCCTGAGATTTTACTCGTTACATGTTTTGCCCCTGCTGGTATGTCGTCTCATTAGAGAAGTTAACATGCTGGATTTCAGCTTGGTGCTTCTACTAAGTCCCAAAATGACAGACAACTGGAACCTGCCTAGGACAGTGAGGGGAGCTGAGAAAGTTTTCCTTTTCTGAGTTGGTTCTTCATAACTCTTGCATTCGTATGAATCGTTTAACATAGAATTGAATTGTGTTTTTTAATTTTAAATCCAATAAAATGTTTGACATTGCATTTTTTTTTTTATATAATAACTGCTTTTTTCACCCATCCCTCTAGTTCACTGAGAGTCTATTTAAAACTGCTTGTTGGCTTTACAGAAGAGTTTTGAGTCTGGAATAAATTGTCAATTTTTTTTTTTTCACCCTCAAAGTCAACAAAGTATCATTGAACATATGCCGGGCACATCTTGTTTCATTATTTTACCGAAGCTCGAGAGAAACACCCGCATCTTGGATTGACCTCAGAGGTGCCAGATGCTGATTAGCAGCTAGAATAATTAAATAAATAAAAGTAAAGCGTACAGATGATCAGATTATATGTGACTGTGTAGTAAAAAAAAAAATGTAAATGTAAAAACAATTTACAGCCATTTCCTGCTTGTTTGATAGATTAATAGATAAACCTGATAGGATTACAGCTTTATTATCTGTTTTTCTTATCTTCATAATGACAGTATTTGCTCAAGTTGCTGTTCAGTGTATTAGATTTAGATAACTATATGTGAGAGAACTTAGAATAAGTGTTATTTCATGTGTATACCTTTAAAAAAAAGCTCCTCCTCACCCAAGACATACATGTTATTTGTAAAATTTGAAATCACACTCTGTGTGGCAGCGATAACGCATCATCCAGTATTGCTGGAATACTCTGTGGTACAGGAAGCATCGGCTTTGAAGAGAACAGCAGTCATATAGTGGTGTCAGTATACTAGAGTTGTCTCAATCAGGTCTTTTGTTGTGCTTGCTTACAGTCAGAACGGTTGAGCAATAACCTTTTCCCAATGCAGCGCATGTTTCATATGTCAATAAAGATACAACAAATCTATAGCTTCGGGGTTCGTGATTCAACAATAAGAAAGAGTCTGGGCGAAAATGGCATCAAACTTCTGCTGACAAAGGAAAAGAAAGCAAAGGTCTGCCTGTTTAAAAACCCCAAAAACCCTCTCGCTGTACATTAGTGAAGATTCTCAGTTATCCAGGACGTGACAGTCATTTATTTAGATTGAGGACAGCTGGATTTCAACGAGAGAAGCAATGTGAGAATAATTTGATGAGTCCCCAGGCTTTTTTGGGGGAAACAATTCTTTGTGTGTGTGCATTTTGGAAACATGGCACTCTGGGAGTAAAACGGTGTGTTGGTAGAGTCGGCTCTGTGGCCTCAGGACGTGGATGACATGGTGTAATGCGCCCATGTCTTTTTCACAGCACTGTATTTTGTTATGATGTGCATGTGGGGTCTTATTTTATTTAATTTATTTTTTTCAGCATACATCCAATCATAGCCAAGAGCTCAGTGGGGGGGCCAGCCTCTCCGCCCTACAACCAGTTTCTCGAACTGCTTAATTCAGTCCAGCGTCGTCCTTCTCCACAAGTCGCTGTGCGAGAGGCTGGGAACATTCTGGAGCTCTTGTGCCGTCACAGGGAGTCACAGAGACGAGCATGATGGACAGGCACTCTCACGCTCGTGTCTCCTTCCTGTGAGGAATAGTGCCAGGCGCTGTGGCTGCGATCCACAGTCACCCTTATCATGAAAACAAAAAACAAACAAAAAAACACAGTTGTGCCACCCTGCGTTTTTTTCTTTTTCCTAAATGAACGGCTATTCGTTTCATGTAAAAATATGCATCATCCGCAGGCTTAAACAAAAAGGCCACAGTTTAATGACTGCGACTGACCTTTAGATTTTTTTTTAAGGCCATTACAGCTCCTCCAGCAGATATTTCTGCACATGATCACCCTGCTTTTTTTTTTTTTCCTCCCACCGCTGAACACTAATGAGACGTGTTACCTCCCGTCACATACACGCCTCCTGCTGGTTTCTGTGCGGCCTCTTAATAGTTCAATTGCAGCATACATAACACCACATCAGCGCAATTTGTCAGCTCGAAATACTAACACAAAGTAATGACTAAATAATTAAATATAGTTATATAATTAATATATTTAATTATATTATCTGCTGCTACATTTGGCGTTTTCTGTTCTGTCCAGTAGCCCTTTAGTCATGTTGTTGCTGACACCCTTGTTGCTCATAGTCTCTCTTAGCCTTGTTCATGACATTCTTCTCACACATAATTACACACACACACACACACACACACACACGCATTCAATTCAGCGGGGACATGCTAATCTGTGAATCTATGATTTCTTGTTTAACGCTATTTACAAGGAACAGTGTCTGGGGTTAGCAAACACTGCTGGCTGTGTGAGGCTCTACGGGTGTCTGTGAGCTGTGCAGAAACCATTAGTGTAATAAATAATGGCCCTTAACTGCTTCTTTCACTGTCAGTTTTTCTTCTTTTCTATCTGTTTGTTTTTTTTCTGTTTTTTTTTTTTTTTTCTCAATTATCAGCGTTATTGGCCAGAAGCAGAAATCACGGCCCGGCACTGTACCGTCGCAGAAGCGGAAAGAGAAGAGAAAACATTCTTCTCCAGAGAAATTAGGAATTTAACATCAGTAAAGTGTAAGGATTATCCACATAGAAGAAGAAGGGTAGCGCATATAATTGAGGCAAAGGTTTCTAAATCTTGCAGTGCCAGGACGGAATGTTACATTTAATTATTTTGAGGTTTAGTTCATTAAGAAATTATTTCAATTTCCACAATTGTAAAAGTCAACATGTGGTGTTGTGTGTAATTCTTTGAACAGTTGAGCGTGGGACTGTTTATAATCCAGTTCATAATTCACTTCCTGATATTTGGCTTGATATATTTATTTTTCTCCATGATGTTGTTTTACACTCCTGCGCCTCCGTCTAACACACATGTTGTGGTTGAATACAATTGATCCTAACTATGCTGATGGCCAGATTTGTTTATCTGTATACTGAAGTTTGTATCAGGAAACCAAAGGTTTCTGTTGTAGTCCACAAGCTGACAGCGAATGTTTCTCAATATTTCAGGTGTTGTCAGAGCCCTCATCTCACCGCATGCTTTAAAAGAAATTACATATCATTTATTTTAATTTGACTCCGATATTCCATTTGACTCTGTTATGTGTGCCTGATCAGATTAATAAGCAGCTTTAGCGAATTTTGTATTCACTTTACTGTGAGTGAAGCAACATTTGCTGTTTTAGGAAAACTTCTCACTCATTACATTTTTGTTTACTTTGAGTTTTTCATCGAATTAGCAACGTCCTGGTTGCTGTTTTTTTGTTCGGACTCGACGTGTTGTACGTTTGTTGGATCAAATGCGGCTTAGTGTGCAAGAAAAAGCAAATCCTTTGAAGTAGTACCTTAAATATGTCTCACACAGCCTCTACATCTTTCTTGGGATTTCAGCATTAGTTCTGTCCACCAGTCACTACGGCACAACAAGACTTTCTGTTGTTGTGATGCTCAAGACAGAAATAGCTGCCAAGCACCCAGCAATACTGTTCTACTAGACTAGGGTCATTTCCAGCGAAGGCGGCTCAGGTTTTGGCAGCCTCTTATTTGGCACAGTACTGTTAATTTTATTAGCGGTTATAAAAAATTATGAGAATGCTTGGATAGCTTTCAAGGCACAATGGCTAAAGCATTATGGTCAAAAAGAAATATGTTTTCAGCTGATTTGGTTGTTGCTGTTTTAACTTCTTAGACAATTTCTAGCTTGAGATGAGCGAGGGAACGTAGATCGACTGGTAAACCGAGAGCGTCACCTCTTGGCTCAGCTCTCTCTTCACAGTGACAGAGCGGCACATCACCCGCCTGTCCGTCTCCCACTTCATTTTTCCGTAACTCATGACCGGAACTCAGAGAGCACTTTACTCTCTCCCGTCTCAAACTGTGTTTTTTCTTTTTCTTGGAGGTGCAGGTTATCATCCCGACCTACTTTGCACTCGGCCATCAATTGCGCCAGTGAAAGCTGTAGATCACGTTCTGATGATGCCAGCAGAACCACATCATTTCCAAAAACACAGAGATCTGACTCCGAGGGCACCAAAATAGATCCCCTACACACTTTGGCTCCCGCCCAGAAACTCTGTCCATGAATGTTACGAACAGAATCAGAGACAAAGGGCTATGAGTTCAACTTAGTGCGTGCAATGGCTGATCAATATTGCTATGCATAGATGAATTAATTGGGTGATGTTATCCATTTATCCCTTGTCAGATGCCCTTGTTTTCATCCGGGCCCATTGGTGGGGTTTGCTGTAATTCGTTGGGCAAAACTACCAATTTGCAGCCTTGACCTCGTTGAAATTTTCAACTCGACTGCTTAACAACATCTAATAAAAGACGACTCCTACTCCTGTAATCAGTTTTGCAATGCAACGGCTTCTACGGCAAATTACTGCGTGAAATGGTAATAGTTTTTATCGTTCTTTCTGCCACCCAGATGCAGCGTCGACAGCAAAGTCTCTCGAGTGGCTTGGCTCAACCGCACCACCATTCTGTTTGCGGGGACCGAGAAGTGGTCTTTGGATCCCCGCGTCATCCTGATGGAAAACACTGCCATCACAGAGTACAGCATTCAGATCCAAAACGTTAACATTCACGACGAAGGACCTTACGTCTGTTCCATCCTCACCAACAAGAAACCAAAATCCACAAAAGTGCACCTCATTGTCCAAGGTAAGTCGTTGGATCGCGTGCAGCTGCTGCGGCTTTGTCAGGGATTCATTTCAGCTGCCAGATGTCAATCTCTTGTCCCCTTGGTAGTTCACTGTCAAGCTAAAAATCAAAAGGGAAAGCTTTGGAGAGTGTGATAAGGTGATTTTTTTTAAAGAGTATCAGACCTGATGATGAAACTGACACTCATTCACAATTTAATTTTAAATTCCTTGTCAATATTAATAGTGGGTGTTGTACAAAAATGTTTAAAAAAATTTAAAAAAGCCTTTCATCTTGATGATGAAATCAGTTTAATCCCCACTTTCTACAGCCGTTGAGCTCAGTAATCAAGGATTTTTATAAGAAGTCTAAACCCTGTGGCTACACCAGAAGACATTTAACGAAAGCTCAAACATAATTACTACATTAGCTGGTAGAGATATCTGACGGAGAATCAAAATGAGAATGTGCAACATCAGAACTGAGCTGTCTGCAATCCTAAGAAGATAAAGATTCCCCTATTTATGATTCAGTAATCTGCGGGGAAACCAACTCGAGTAAAACGTGCTCAGTGGAACTCAATAAAACAATAAAATTATCTTATTAACTTAAGAATTTTTTTTTTCTCTCATTAAATTATAACCTTAATTACCACTGGCCAGCATTAATTAACAACGTTATCAAAATGCGTTGAAACGAATAACCCCGAAGCGTTAGGCCCCGGCTTTAATCAAATCAAATATTAGCCAAGTCTCTCGCAAAATATTATGCATTCACAAGATGCAATTTGCCGTTTTTCTCTCTCTCTCTCCATGTTTGCTAACCGTGAAGGCTTGTGCAATCTGCACCACTCCAGTCTCACAAACAGATCTGGAGATAACACAAATTAAAACAGAACCAAGTGCTAAATACACTTGGTTCTGTACAGTTCTTGCCAAAGAAAACGTGCATTTTGACTATTCATTGCTGCATGTCAGAGTGTGTGAACATCAAAATCCTGGAACTGTTCTCTCATAGCTCTTATATTACAGCGTAAACAAATATTTCTGCTAAAGTGCTCTATGTGAAAGCACTAGTACTATAGCATTTTACAATACCACTGTTGCTACATTAGCTAGTTAGATATTAGATGCTCACAGCAAATCCATGTTTTGATTACGCTACTTATTGTCATCACAATATTAACTGCTGGAGTATTACAGAACACACAACACATGCATAACTCAGGTGACAGTAAAACAAAAAAAAAAAAAAGAAAAATGGCAAATGCTTTTTCCTGGTTCTTTAAAACACAAAACTATAAACTGAAGAGGCTTTAAGGGTTCAGATTATGGAACACAAGATTTTCATTTTATTTACCCCCTAATCCTTACAGGGCAGAAGGTTTTGGTTTCTTTCTTTGGGGGTTTTGGCTTATAGCCTCTTCAACATTTACACTCAAGTGCAAATCCTGAGCTTTTCTTTGACTAAAAATGTCTTTTTAACCCTTCAAAATTTCTATTTGTGGACAAATAGAATGCAGTCCCACTTCCACCTTGCACTCCTCTGCCTCTCCTGCAGCACACCTCACTGCTGTCTCGCAGCTCTTATACATCCCGGACCATTACCTTTCCAGACTTCCTCCTGCCGTACCATGGCTTTCACACACTTTCTCTAAATCTACAAAGGATCAATCCAGTTCCCTCTGGCCTTCTCTGTGCTTCTCCATCGGCATCACACGAACAAAATTTGCATCTGAGTAGCGTTTCTTGGCATGGGACTATAATCCTCACTTCTAACTTACGTCTTGCTTGTACTGCTCTTTTTCCACAGCGTCATCGTATGACTCATTAGTTTTGCTCTGTCTGCGGTTGATGCAATTCTTCTCCCTTGTTCTTAAAATTTGGCACTAAAACTCGTCTCAGGCGTCTTTTCACTCCTCAAGATCTCGTTGAACAACCCAATAAAAACCTCTGCCGCCACCTCTCCTAGTGTCTGGACCCTCGCTTCATCCTTACTAATCTCAGCTACATCCTGATCCACAACAGCCATCTATTCTACTCTGCATTCGCTCTCATTTCTCTCATTCATCAGCTCTTCAAAGTACTCTTTCCATCATTCCATCATTAATTTGGGACTTGTCAGTACGTTGCCCTCCCTGTCCTTAATCACCCTTACCGGCTGAACACCATTTCCATCTCCATGTCTCTGCTTTGCCAACCTGTACTAATCATTCTCTCCCTCCTTCCCATCTACCCTGCTATGCAGGTCATCATACACCCTTTGTCACCTCTTCCTTCACAATCCGCTGCATCATTTACTCCCAGACGACACAACAAACACCCCCCTGCATGTCTCCCTTATCTCATTATCTGTGGCCATTCACTCATCTGGGAGTCACCACCAAGAGCCTGTCTCCATTGATCCCTGAAAATCCCTCAACATTTTCAGTTTTTACCACCTGGTCCTCAGCTTTGCTTTTTTCTTTATCTTCCTCACCATCAGTTTCAGTGCAATTTCAGTTCGGTTTATTTATTTGGTGCCAATTCGCAACACGTCACCTCAAGGCTCTTTACAGAAAAAGGTTATTTCAACTCGATCATGCTTATATTCTGTCTGTAGCTGGACATGCAGTGTAGCTATTATCTTGCCTTTCACTACCTTGCAGACAACACAAGACTGGACCGATCCACTACGGAGTCCAAGTTTGGTTTAGCTGAGGTTAACCTGAGTCAACCATCTGCTTGTGACCCCGTATGCTTGCATTATTTAGACAAATGATACACTGCAAAATAGTCCTTGATTAGTTGATGATTTATGTGCGTCTTTGGTGCTGGTTATTCACAACATACATTCTTTAAACATATGACTTTCTAAGCTACAGAAAAGGAAGCTTATCATAGCAATTGACCTTATTCCATTATTATTATTATTTCAACAAGCTAAGTTTATTAGAACTAGACTTAATATATCTTCAGAAATTGTTCAAGATTGATGCATAAAAGGCACACAGTCAGAGGCAGCAGGTGATTTTTGCTTTGAGGTTTCTGTCAAACCTCACTGGGCAATATGGGGTTTGGTTTTGGTTCGGAGCTAAAGGGTTCTTTCCTATTTTCAAATAGTACAAAACACTTTCAGAGCATTCATTTCACCTTGCAGTGTCTGTTACCTGTTACGGCTCTGAGCCTTGTTGGCTGGGTTGCAGGTGTTTTTGTCGTCTGCCTTTGTGTGCCTCCCCTTTACAGGTGTTGCTGATCCAGTAATTTGGAGAACAGAATAAATAAACCAGGCCGTCTCTACCTTTGGGGTCACCTTCCACTCTGCCTCTTGGTGCTTCGGTGCTCCCTGCCTCAAGCACGTTTGAGCTTGTCTTTGTTTTTGCACTTCAACACTTCCATGCGGTCGTACAACACCTCCAAGCATTTGCATTACACCACTGACACTGACTTTCACAATCCATAGTAGTTTTTGTCAATAAATATGTATTTTCTGCACTTTAACCACTGCACGGTCTCCTGCTTTTGTTATGACTTTGAGCCAGTCGTAATGGTGTCGATCTGCAGTGTCAACAGCAGAGGTAAGATCCAGAGAAACAGTACAGTAGATGTTCAAGAGTCAAACAAAATCCAAAAGTCACTAGAAACTTTGAGTGAAGCTCCCTAAACGGCTCATGTTTTTTTTTTTTTTTTTTTCAACAAAATAACTGAGCTGTTCTGCCAATATTTTCAAGATGTGAAATGAAAGGGATATTAAAGATAGGCATGTAGTCTTTAAGTTGTGATAGATCCATGTTACACTTTTTAAGTAAGGGCTCAACATCAGTATGCTTGAACAAATTTGGGGCCATGTCTATTAAAAAAAGTATTGCAGATTTCTAAAGTACCAGGGCCAAATGCAAGAAAACCTGTTCAATACAACATCAGGAGCAGAATATCTTTAGGATAAGTAGATGGTTTCATTTTGTCGAGTGAATTTGAAAGGTTAGGTAGAGTCACTGGATCAAACGTATTCATAAACTGGGAAAAAGGAGAGCTGTCAGTTTCATGGTTGTGAGAGACAAATGTAGCTACAGTTAAATTATTATTACTACCTAATAATTCAGGAAAGTTAATATTCACTCATTCTGACTCAGAAAATTCACAGGGACCAAAGAAGCCAGTGAAACCAACCGCAAAGGACCAAGATCAAGATGCTGGTCTTGATGAAACCAAATCAATTAATGAATGTGTTCCCCAATGGCATGGCTGAAAATTAAATTTAAAAGTAAAATTTTATCATTCTTAGTTATGCATCAAGACAACATCGGTCATTAGACCTGATCAAAAAAACGTCATCAGTTTGGAGCTTTCAGTTTAGTTTGCTGGCTTACTTTTATTTATGACATCAAAAAACCTTGAACAGATGAGAGAAGGATGTCCCATTTCATAAAAGACAAATCGAAGTGTTGCTCAGAACTACAGTTTCCTTTAAGTAATTTTGCATTCTGGGTATAATATTCAAGTCAGAATGGCGACACGTGCAACTCATCTGCTATTCCTCTCACTGCTCCCAGCGACACATTAGAGTAGATTAATGATCGAGTGTTCATGGGAGTCCTGATTCTGATCAGCAGAAAATGAGATTGCTTTCTTCGATACAACTCAACATTGGATAAAAGCAGGATTAACTTTTTTTCAATTTAAGCAAATGCTTTTATATTCTCAGCATTGAGTGGATGTGCACAGTAAGTGTCGTCAGTGTTTAAAGTGTAATTCTGGTCTCATTCAAACAGGGCAACATCATCCACAAACTTTAAACCGAACTTTGTAAGCTTGAGGTATACAGTATATATTCATTGACCAATAGTAGTTCAAAGCCAAAATGGAGGAAACAATCAAAGGTTAAATCGCCATTATAACGCTTGGATTGCTTATGCACCATTCATACAATCATACAATATTTAACACAAATCAGTGAAGATAAATGTCTAATGCAATACAACTTAATTTCCTGAAATCTTGCCCTGCTAAACATGACTGTTTAAATCAATGTATTAAAAGAAGGAAAAGGATCCGTCTGTATTCATCTGAATGGCCTTACACGTGAGGAAAAAAAGTAGCTAAGACCAATTTACCGGATCATCAAGAAAGCCATGATGAGAAGTTCAGCTGAAGCAAGGAAAACTCCAGGATATTCAATATTGCACAATTAGATCAGCACACAGCAAATGGAAGAGAGTGCATCCACGTGGAACCTTAAGTAAATAGCATTCCACAATTATTAGAAAAGTCAGTGTTTGAAGAAGAAAAGAGGGATTGTAAATGTGTGGGTGTGACTGCAGTAGTTAGGAATAAAACCCGGATGTTTAGGTAGTGTGCAAAACTAACTTGCTGAAGTTACAAAGAAGGGTCAATAGTTTAAACATTGACTGTCATGAGAAATTCCATGAAATTCCTCTGGAATGTACATCGCGGTAATTGGTCTTTTGTGTCATTGTGACCTGAGCAAAAAAATTAATAAATTACTACCTATGATAAAATACAACATGGACTAAATGCTAAAATGTTGGACCATAATTTTAGCCTGCTGCAATTCATCATCCTCATTCAGTTTCAGGGTGAAAGAAAGCAACAAAAGTCTGACAAATTCTAAATTATAGAGTTTGAATACCACACAGTACGTATGTACATATTTATATATATATTATACATATGTACTGGTCTTACACTATCTGTTTTATGGAACATCACAGGAAGCAGGGTGCAGAATACAAGTTGCAAAAGCTGCACTGCGCATCTTACTGTAGTCTTGCATCAGCATTTGTCTCATATTTGCTATTCTACTGCTGCCTGCAACAAATTACAGTACAAGAACAATCAATTGACCATGGAAGACCTGAGTCTGATCTAGGAAAAGGTACATGGCTTCTTTTAGATCCTATCTGAGAAATGCATAAAAGTAGGTTTAGCGTTTTTCAGTTTGAGAAAACAGAACTCTTTCTGAGGTGAAAAGTGTTTCATTCTGTTTAATCAATTTCACTACATGCAAGGTACATATATCAGTTTGCTGGCCTGAAGTTTGTCTGTCCTTAAAGGGCAAAGTTGTACTTCTGGACTTGATTAAAACGTTTTCACTCAGATGTTTACCAAAGGCTTGCCCCATTTAACCCCTGAAATCCTGTAAAACCCTTCAAATCAGAGGAGTGGGCTAAAATTTTCTCACACTGATGATGTCAGAGGTGGTACACTTCTCCAAGGACCATCTTTATTCATCTACAACCTTACCTCATGTACATTACATGAGGTAATGTACATGAGGTACATTACAAGGTAAGGTCTCTTGTCTGAGTTCCCTTAGTCTTAGATAGAGCACACATTCATCATTAATTTAAGAAGTAAAATAAGGTCTTTTTTGTATTTACTTGTAATTAAATGACCTTTCCATGGATAGAAAAATAAGATTGTGTCAAAATTCAAGTAAAAAGAACTGGTAACCAAATGTTTTGACAGCATTTTGTATTAAGAATCAAAAGAAGAGTGTTTGCTATTCTGTCCTCTTTATTCCTGGTTCACATTTCTCTATTAACTTCTGTGTGTCGGTTTGTATGAAGACACTTCACGTTACGTCCGTAAACATAATGGTAGTACTCACGCAGGCTTGCTGTTCACGATATCAATGTCATATTTGCTCCGTTTATAAAGGCGGAGGGACAGCGAACCAGTGAAAGAGCAGAGAAGCAAGGACCCATGCTGGCGGTCTTTTATACTCATGTGGGGTCATTTTACACGCACTGCTCTTCATCATGATGAAATAAGAATGTTCACACGCAGCTGAACTCATTCGGTAAACTGGGGGAAGTACTGCTGTTGTTTTGTGAGAAAACGGCAGAGATTATGCTGTATCCTGGTGTTACCAATAAAGTAGTAAATGGTATACTGATATCTTTTTGGCAAAGACGGATCAGTAAATCCTTTGGGGATATTAGGAGGACCTTTCGATCCTGTGGCTGCTGGAATCTCTAAAGAGAAGGTTTGTGCTGAGTGTGTTGAGAAGAGACTGTAAAGACGACATTAATCAGCCCAATGACCTTGTCAGCTAATATCCCCCAGCTGTGTGGGACGTCTGCTTCCATTACGACTCCACAGAAGAAAACGCACCAGCAGAAAGAATAATAACTTTGAGCTCTTTGTAATATATACCATAGCGGCTAAGTACAAGAAAACCCAAAGGAAGTGAAACAGCATCAAGACGTTTTCCTTATAATCCCAAATCAAACTACTTTAGTTCTGTGCGGGTTTGGTTTCTCACTGTCTGACTTTGACTAAACCATATAATCGCCGTCTCTCTGAATATGTAAATTCTGTGTTGGACAGGAAAGTCATTTTCCAGTGCGGATTACATCCCAGTTACTGCATTTTATGAATTTTAAAATGATAATTTTCCTGGTGTACGTCAAGTGTTCTGAAATTTCTATATGGCAATCATGACTTGGATTTATCAGAAACATAAATTCAGCTAAAACACAGACAACGGGAGAAAACCTGCCAATCAAAACCGAGAACAGATACATGTACTGCTCACATGAAAGACTTGGTTGAGATTTGAACCCGGGATCTTCAGTGGTATTCTTTGACAGGTGAATAATCCAGAAGACGGTTAAACTGTACGATCAATTATACATATACTACTCCATTTGATTGGTTCCTTGTTTGCAGCTGACTTGCTAACTTAGTCTTTATTCTGCAGAAGCAGTAAGTGTCACGCACAACCTTTGAGTTATAACTCAGTCCCATGTCATGTGTCTGTGTTCAACTTGAAGCCTAAGGATTTTGTGCTGCAGCAAACCACATTTTGCTAGAAGCCACATCACTGACACACTTTTAGATATTTTGGTTTTACAGCTGAGACACAATATATGTTCTATTTTTTTTGTTGTTGTTTGTTTATTTGTTTAAAAAGCTCCCAAACTGAGATACACCAAAGAATGTACTGTTTGTTGCAGAGTGTGTCGTTTCCACCGTCATGTCTCACCGATCGTCTGTTAGGGGTTTTCTTAACAGGTTGTTCTTTGCCCCTGAACTTATGCTAATTGTTCCTACAGGAGTCTACAGTGACTTTATGCTCTTGCTAAAACATACGCCGGCTCCCTGAGGCCCTTGGTGCTTTAAATGTGTAACATTAACTGTGTTACCAGGGCCATGTCCTTTAAGTACTGTTTTATTTTGTTTGATTTCTACAAATTAGAGCTGATGACAAGATTACAGACCTTAAATCTTGCATCCTTTGTTTTCTACCTATCCAATGTCACATATTTAAGAACGAAACCCAGACTCCTCTTATTAGAGGCATTCTACAGCTCTGACCAGTCACAAGCTGGTTCAGTGCTGTATAGTGCCTGCAGTGAGGTCCGTTCTGTCATAAAGTGACCTGCCAGTGGGAGATGGGCAGAAAACCTCTAATGGAATGTGTTCAGAAGGCACAGATGTCTGCGCTACTTCAGCTCTCATCTTTCCATGAGGAGGAGCAGCATCTCTAATCTGACCTGCCCCCAGGCCTTCAGCTGCTTCATACAGACTTCCTTTTAGATGTTTGTCTGAAGGATTGGGCTATTTTGGTCCTGATCCAAATCTCCTGGCCGTAGTTGAGGGTTGGGACATTGATTAAATCGAACACTTTCTTTTAGACTGGACATGCAGGGATGTGTGCAACTCTCCAACTATTTACCCAAAACTTACAATGCTGGTTGTGTTTGCTTCTCTGCAGCAAGGCTGAAAACTGAAAGATATATTTTTATAGGAAAATTTGGTAGATTCTAGGGAATTACCTTAATTAGGTGGCTGAGAAGGCAGCAGCAAACACCTTGTTTATACTACATTGTCATCATAACTTTTACACAGAAGTGTGGTTATTCAGATTTGCAGCCATCAGCAATAATCGAGCTGTTTAGCCTTTGACACTTAAATATTAAAAATGTGTTGGTTTTTTTTCTAATGTTTGGATTATTGGTTCAACGTGGAGATGAAATACATGTGCACGTGAAAGACTGTGGACAGCTAAAATCATTATAGAAATATCTTAATGCACGTCATAGCCCATCGATTTATTTCACCATTCAAGTCAGTCTCTGCATTTCGGGAGGAAAGCTACTATTTCAGTTTGAATAGTGGTTATTTTTACATTCAGAAGCTTGAGTTACATGAAGGATCGTGTGTTTGACCTTTTATGCAATGTAACACAAGTAAACAAATCATTAGTGACCCTGAGGCTGTCCCCAGGAGCAAATCTGATACTATGTGGAAATGCAATAAAGTTCTTCTAAGATCTTGATGAGTGTATGATGCCCTCAAATTTGGGCTGTTGTTCATATTATGGACCTGTTTACGTTAATCTCACTTAATTGTTTTTGGTTGGGTAATGACGACTTACTTTTTTGTGTTGAATTAACTTAAATGTTAGACGTTTGACTTAAAGGAACTTTTACTTTGACTATACATGAAAGAATGATAAAGCCTGCACCACCTGACTTTTACCTGGCGCATCTGGATATGTGGCCTGCTGGAAATTTCTTCTTATTTCAGCCAGTTGTGCCATGGACAGATGCACACTGTTGTATTTCTCTGCTGTTGCCGTGTCGTGCCACATGGTCTTGCTCATTTTTGAACGGGTTTTCGGTGATAGTACATTTCTTCCCTTGAAAAATAAAGGAAGTTGTTTGTTTTTATTTAAAGTTTTCACAATGACAAAGTGCTATAATTACTTATGTACAGTATGTAGCGATGGATGTTCGAAAGTCGGTGAAGAATCCCATCTCGCTCCATGCTCTCTGGAGGTGCTGTTGGAGATTCTTCATTTTTTCTCCGTCTTCATTATAGAACACGAGGTCGGTGGACGGCTGAAACTTAGCCCTGATTCCAGCCTTCAGGACGCCTGTCTGCTCAGAGACATAATAATGGTATGGCCCGTTACCTCACGTGACCCCCGTAGCCGAGTGGTTAATGTTGCCGCCACTCCATTGCTAATGTTACAAGTGTTGTGCAAAACTGATCTCTGCAAACAACCTTCACTTTTACCCTCGGGACACAGACCCAGACAAAAGGGAATAAACTCACATGTTGTATGTTCGTACGATTGAAATTGAGATGCCCAAAATCCTGTGCAATTTCACTTTCTAAAACGTCTGAACGTCGATGAGTGGTTTTCCCCTTTGGGTTTTGAATCAATGCTGCTACCGACTCTGTTAGAGCCCATCAGCTACGTGCCCCAGCTTGTCTGCTGAACCAGAACTGACTGCTTCCCAATTCATTGTTGCTGGTTTTTTGTTTGTTTTTGTTGTTTTTTTTTGCTGGTTTCTGAACATCCCAAGTGAGCTTCATCAGCTCACACTAAGAGAGACAGATTTCTAGTGTCTGGGATGAAAAATATGTTAGTAAAATAAGACAATTTAACCATCTTTCGTTTTTACATGCTGGTGAATGCTCCTCTCTGTGGTCTGATACGCTGCTGGTTCAAAGGTAACATGTGTTTGAAATGTTTGCATTCAGAGCAGTTTATGAAAAGCAGGCTTTGGGGATTTCTTGGTCCTCTCTCTCTCTTTCTCTTTCACCTTAATTTTTACTCTCTTTCCTTCACACACACACACACGCCTGCACACGCACACACAGTTGCATACAGTTGGAGACCCTTAGGCCATGTTCCCTAGTTTAGCTTTGCTCCGAAGGGTGAAGCTAAACTATTTGTACCTTTGCTCTCTTAACAGAAGAGAATAGTGGATCTTAACATTCAGCATTACCTCAGTGCTGCAGGTATTGCTTTGGAATGAAGACTTCAGTGAAAAATACAGCACAGAAGCACATGTGACCCACATACACCGTGTTCCAAATTATTATGCAAATTGGATTAAGTGTCATAAAGATAATTTTTTTTTGTTGTGCTATTAAATGTAGAGATGATATTGTGTGTCAGGGCTGTTTGAATCACTATAATTAATTTCAGAAGTTGTAACGGTCGCAGTGGGCCCGCCGGACATGAAGATTCATTTTCAAACATACTTGTTCACTGATGACTGCTGTGCAACCCTGGATGGTCCAGATGGATGCAGTAATGGATTGGTGGGGGACGCCACCACATCCCAACATGGCTGTGACGTCAGCAAGGAGGTGGTGGAGTCATGCTTTGGGCTGAAATCATGGGGAGAGAATCATTGGTCAGCCCCTTCAGAGACCCAAAGGTGTAAAAAAGACCTCAGTAAAGAATATGGACTTTCTGACTGATCACTTTATTTCATGGTTCAAAAAGAAGAGCCACACCTCCAGTAGCAAAATCGTCTTCATGCATGACGATGCACCAGCTCATGCTGTAAGGAATACCACTGCGTCAATGGCTGCTGTGGGCATAAAAGGGGAGAAACTCATGGTGTGGTCACCATCCTCCTCTGACATCTGACCCTATTGAGAACCTTTGGATCCTTAAGCAGAAGATGCAGTTCATATCAAACAGTTCATATCAAAACTGCAGCTCTGGGAAGGTTTTCTGACATCCTGCAAAGAAATTCAAGCAGAAACTTTCCACAAACTCACATCTTCAATTGATGCAAGAATTGTGCAGTGATATCAAATAAGGTCCTGTGTAACATGTAACTCTGTCTGTTAAGATGTTTTTGATTGAAATAGGTTTTGATTTTAGTACATGTGACCACTTAATGCTGCACATTCAATGAATGACTGTTTGCAGTTCTTCATAATCCATAAAATGGTTAGAAAATCTGCTGTGTATAATAATTTGGACCAGTGCATTTTGAGTTTTTTATTTTTGAAAAATACTGTTTTCATGGGGAGCTTTGTTCAGTAAAATTTGATTTATACTATAACAGTTTGAAAATTATGCTGACCATCATTTGCATTGACCATTTAAGAAAATCTGCGAAAATATCACTTGCATAATAATGTGGAGCACGGTGTAGATGCTTGAGAAATTTGCCAACCTGTGACCAAACGAAACAAGTTAATTTCCACGAGACACCAGTTGGTCCTCCCACTGCTCAGGTACTTAATTAAATCTATAGGACGAGGATTTTCTTTTTTTTTTTTTATTCTCTTAAAATTCGGTGAGACTTTGGATCCATAACTGTAGGACAGGTCTGGTGAACTTATCCCTGTTCTGACAGGAGATCGAAGAATAAAACAGATGGATGAAAAACTCACTGACATCAATTCTGTTGATGATTTAGTGGGGCGATAATTTGATGTGACAAAGAAGTAAGCATCGATTCAGGATTTAATTCATGTTAGAACAAGAGAAGTGGCTTTGATATCTGGGGAGGCCAAAGGTCCACCCTCAGTCTAATATACTCCTCTGAATGCTTTTCTATCTTTTTTCATGTTCTTACATTTTGATGTTTCCTTTAGTGTTTGTTTCAAACTCAGAATTGCCAAACTTTTTCTTTTTTTTTTTTTTTTTTTGTTCAAAAGATGGGCTAAGCTGAGTGAATTCAAACTGCATTCTTGAAATGACGACAGATTCATTAAGCGGGAAAATAATTCAAAACGAATTTAACCCCACGTGAAAAGAAATTCTCCACATCATTTAATGATGTACTCTGGTTAACCACATCCCTTTGGAGATTTGAGGTCTCAATAAATCACACAAACAGGCTCTCTTTGGCCACAAACCCTGACTGTGACAAACCCACCTGGTTTCAAGGTGACTGAGGGTTGAGGACATTTTCCCCCACAAAGCAAGTTTTCTTGTCACTGAAACAGAAGCAGAACTGAGTTCAAGCTTTTCCTCCAATGCTGCACTAAACATCCCTTTATCAACTAAGGACAAGACGTTGCCTTTTCTAAATGACTTATTCTTTTAAAGGAAAAAAAAAACAATGTTGTCAAAATGAGACTAATGGTTTTGCAGGCAGAAGTAGTCATAGTGCTCAAAGGGAAATAATGTTATGAACCACTTTGTGAAAGGATCCTCTCTCAGCCACTGCTGTGTTTGCTTTGCTTTCAGTTGGGAGGGAACATGTGCTGCCTTAGATAAATAACACTCCAGCATTGAGTTCCTTTGCCTCTGACTCAGTGGCATACACAATTACTGCCTATGACAGGATGACATCGATTTTTTATTTTTTATTTTCTCTAATAAGAATTCCTTGGGATGAAGGTAAAAACGCTCTGACACCATAAATAGTGCACATAGAGTTTGTGCCACTGCTATAGAATTCATTTCTTTATTGTTCACGTGCATCGGGATAGGTGCAAGAAAATACTGAGCACTACAACGTCCACAGCTAGTTTGAAATGGGCTCTCACCGACTGACGCACTGAAAAACAAAGTAAAGCAGAGCAAGAAACAAGTATCATAGCATATATTCTGAAATTATCTTAAAACAGAACAAGAATTAAACAAGAACCACCATGGACCCATCACAGGTTACCATCACTATGAGATTGGTCTTCAAGGAACTGTTTGTTTTTTTGTTTTTTGTTTTTTTCCTACTGTGCCAATCTGACCTTTCAAGCCTCTAAAAATTAAGCACATATTCCAAAACTCAACAATGTTGTAAAACACCCTCATTTTCCATTTTTTTCAGGACATGGCAATGATAAAATATGAAAGAATTTTTGTTCAAAATTTGACTTGAATTGGTCACATATCAACTTTTGAGGCCTGATGGTCGTCGATGTTGTTTGAAGCCAAGAGGAAAGGCAGCAACTTAAATGGAAGGTTTTGTCTGAATGAAGGAGAATCCAGAACCGAACCAACAACCTGCTGGGTTCACCGTTCACTGTTAAGTTTAGATCAGAACTACTGCTCACAGACAAAAGAGCAAACTCAAACATCTTTTACATTTAATTCAAACATATTTGACTCAGTGATAAGTTAGTTTTCTTTAAGTTAAAGTAAATCACAATTAAACAACTCCTTTATCCATATTTTTGTGCTATAATTTTCACTCTCATTTCATTTTTCCCTTTGTTTGGACTCATCATCAAGGTGAGGTGTTTGGAGGGACTGGATGCCCCATAATTAATGCTTTTAAAAGTTCATCCTAGCAACGATTGCAACAGCAGGTAGAACGAAAATGAAAGTGAAGGCTTTTGTTTTCTTTTACAGTTGTATATATTTATTCTATTTGAGCAGTCTTTGGCGCTACTGCGTATGAAAAATTATATTTTGAAGAGATTTAGAAATGTAGGAGAGTTTGTAAAGAGGATTATTTCCTTTTCTATAGCTTATTAAGATTGCATTGTGAAGTTTAGCCTGTATGCTAATGTTCCAGGCTGTGGAGAATCTGGAGTCTTTTCATTTCTGGGTAAACCCAGTTGAATTTATTTTCCCTTTTGGGGTGTTAAGATGTAAAGAAGACAACAAATTCCGCTGTTTGCTTGTTTGAGTTTTCTGGAAAATGACACAAAAGTAAAGTAAAAAAATAAAATAAAAAAAAACAACCCACGTCACTGTTAACATTGTGAACATTGTGCATTATTCCACAAGGGCCCGTCTTTAATTCCACACATGTAACATTGCATGTTCCCAACATGCTGACTCCACTCATCAGTCTTACGTTTTTTATCGAGTCACACAAAAGCTTTTGTTCGCCCTGCTAAGTTCAAGATTCATTTTTCTGAGAAGAGCTGAAACCTCCACTGGAAAAACTACACAGTTCAGGAAAAACAAACAAAAAAGAAGAGCTGGAGAAGTCTGCTGCTGGGCGTGCTGTGGTGGCGTAGGAGATACCGTGACCCACGTTTGGAGGCCTTGAGTCCTCGACGCAGCCGTCGTGGGTTCGATTCCCAGACCTGACAATATTTGCCGCATGTCTTCTCCCCTCTCGTGGTCCCTTTCCTGTCAGCCTACTTTCATGTAAGGGACACTAGAGTCCACAAAAAAAAAAACCCTGAAGGGAAAAAAAAGGCTACTGCTGTTGGCAATAAGGCCCAG
Source organism: Poeciliopsis turneri (assembly GCA_922788865.1). NCBI lineage: Eukaryota > Metazoa > Chordata > Actinopteri > Cyprinodontiformes > Poeciliidae > Poeciliopsis > Poeciliopsis turneri. The sequence continues at coordinate 694,108 of CAKLNU010001057.1, read as the reverse complement.
TTGGTCAGTTGTGCTGGCTTTGCTCTCTGGCCCAGAGGACTCAGCCGAGTGGATTCCACACAGCCCATTCGTTTCTATTGCTGTTTTATTTAAATGAAAGCTACCTCACCAAAATGTACACAAAACAAAATATGGTATTTACCTTTTGCAAATAGTTTCACAGAGTCAAAATAGATAAAGGCAGCACTGCTATATGGAGCTCTACCGTCAGGCAATCGTCTGCAGCACCCCGTAGAGTGAGGTACGTCAGTAAAAGCGCAAGATGACTTTATTTAGTTCAGCTCAGAAGGTGAGGCTGTAAGAGGGCAACACATATAACTGGAAACTCAGCGTCATCTGGAGATAAGACCTGGGTTAACACTGCAGGAGCGATTGAGACTTATAGATGTGTTGGGATCTGCAGTCACTACAAACTCAGCTGCAAACCGACCGCACCGTAATGAAGCGGACGAGCTGACAAAAACGCATAACGAATGGAAAATGGAGGGTAAAAAGGAGCCGCCAGAGTTGCGGCAGCAGCTACACAACACGCTGTCACGTATTTTTTCCTTAATCTCAGCCATGCACATTTAGCAGCAGGGTGATCTGAGAAGGTATTACAGAGGAAAGCAGTTAAACTGTGTTGGCTTTGGCACACTGGCAGCCCAAACATGCGGAGTCACATTTCTACAGGCCCTCTGTCTCAGTCACAGCAGCCCAAGTCGCAGGGGAAGTGTGAGTTTTATCGCCAGGACACCGGCGTCTCAAAGCAGAAGGACACAGATGCTTGTTCGTTCATTCTCTGCTGGAGGTGCTGCCGTTTTAAAGCGCCACAGTTCACTTTTTTCCACTCAGAGACTCACTGACATCGCGTGCTGCGTTTCATCCGTAATTAATCTTTAGTATCTTCTAATTAGACGTATTAATGCAAAGCTTCTTTCTTCCTTGCATTTTTCCACTTGAGGAGCTGAGAGTTTTAAATGGGGACATAGCTGCACATTCAGTCCTTGTTGCTGAATGTGCAGCTATGCACATTTATTTACTCTGTTGAGAGTAAATAATCCTGTTTTCCTTCCACCTATTTTTAGCTAGTTGCGAAGCTAAACCTAAAGGAAAAGACATATTAGGAAATGCAAATGAGAGCTAGTCTTGAAGGAAATGACACATTAGAGAACGCCCTCTTTAGGGCGTAGCTTAGATAGACGCTAACAAAGCAGAGCACAATCTGTTCTAAGTTGTCTTGCTAGAACTGAAAGTTAGTATGTCAGAATGGACCAGCTGTATTTTGGTATTAATAAATGAAATTCACAAATTCAACTCACTGGAGGATGGATAATTCTTCACATTGCGCACAGCAGAACTCATGCTGCAGACCTACATGTAGTTTACTGTGAACTGGTGTTTTAGCAACAGTTACAGTTAGCCTACAGCTAAATGGGGCCCCTGGAGTACAGACTGCAGGGTCCATCACAGCCAGATCAGCTTTGCTCTCAGTTTGTAACATTTCCTCCATGTTTTCCTCTCAGATGCACCAGAACTATTTAATACCATCTAGCTACTTTTACCTTCGCGATATACACATTTTGAATTCATCAGAATTTATTTCTTCCACAGTTTTCAGGGTTACATACAACAGCCATAGTTGTCTTTGTCTGGAGAATAAGGCAAGATGTCTCATAGGGAAGGGACTCAAATCATTTTAAGGCACTCTATTGGATTATAAAGATACTGCTTTACTGACAATTGGAAAATGCTCCAAGAGGAGGGCTGTTTGGGCTCACGCAGAGCCACAAAGATGGCTGAAGGTTCTCTGTCTATTTCATAGTAAACAAACCAAACAAAGAGGAAAAACACCCAAGGTCAATTCTTAGCTTGTAAAACCTCCCTTATTGACTTCTTATGTGGCGAGTAGGAGCCTGCAAATAGAGCCAACAATGCCTGACCTTTAAGATTAGATGTTCTGCAATGACTTCCCCTGTGCTTACAAAAGAAAGGGGGAGAAAAAAAATCATTTTTCCTGTTTTCCTTTCAGTCTTGATATTAATATATTTCCCCAGGTACCTCTGCTTCTTTAAGAAAAATTATGTGACATATTGATTTGTGTTTACAATATAACTGCTTCAATTTAACATAAGGTCGACATAAACAGAGCTGCATAATTATTGCATTGATTAGTTTTGGAAGGTGAACTCTGGTCCAGATTTGTGGAAGCAGTGAATTAAACAAAAACGGGAACAAGAGCCGAGTTTTGGAACTCACTGTTATTACAGATAAATGTGCCATGTTTTACTGAAAATAAAAATGGATAAATACGTAAGAATAAAATGAAATAAGCTTTTCGGTTAATATAAATGGCCTGCCGGAAAGCACACACCCAAAAACAAAGTGAAAGCAAGTGGAAAACCTTTGATTTAAATCTTTCGTCTCAAAGCATAAACACACACGGCCTTGTCAGAGACACACGCAAAAATCCCATCCAGCTCCGAATCATTTCATGCTCGTCTAATGAGCAGCACAGCAAAGCTACAGTACGCTATGAAGAAAATCAATCATGTAGAACATCCTGGCATGCCAAAGGATTGTCAGATTTGTCAGCTAATTTCATGCTAATTGAGTCCCCAACCTTGGTGTTATTTTTATCCATGTTGTGCCTCTGATCATGTGGGACTGTGGGCTCTCTGTTCACGTGTCTTTAATTACATTGAAAACATCAATCACTCCTTTCCCTTCTCTTGTCAGTACCTGCCAAGATAACAAATATATCGAAGGACGTCACAGTGAACGAGGGCAGCAGCGTCAATCTGATGTGCCAGGCGGTGGGGCGACCTGAGGCCAGCATCACCTGGAGGCATCAGTCACCCAGAGGTAGAGTAGACTTCTTCTTTAGTTTTAGTCTTTTACTAAGTCCCATTTCTGCCCCAATGCTTGTCAGCAAAGTTTTATCATAATGTGTATTTCAGTGTGGAAGAGGGGGGGGGGAAATGCAAATGAGGAAACTTGTAAAATGCTCCTCATCAAAGTCTTTTTTTTTTTTCTTTTTTTTTCCATTCGCTGAATTAATTCCGACACATGTCCAAGTTTCATTTTGTTAACGGGACTGTTTTACCTCGCGAGCACGTGATGGATGTCAAGTAAAAGAATTGTATGTTTTACCTCCATCGTGGCCATAAAACAACCAAACAAATTAGAATTTGAAGAACAAAAAAAAAACAATAAACAATCACAGGAAGTTCTTAAAACCCTTGAAATCTGTATCTTTATTTTAACAATCAAGTTGTTCTTCCTTTACAGTTCTAATCACTTTGAAACACAACGCAGACGGCAGATGTTTCTGTCAGTTCAGTCCAGAAATCCTGAGTGCATTTTCACCCCTGAGAAGCAGTTTCCTTCAAGTACAGTCAGCTTTAGAGCGCTAAAAATACTGACAGGATTTAAGCTGAGGACAGAAAGTTTTCTGGGATTGTACAGCCTGGAGATGAACATTTGAAAGGTCATGTTGGCGAAAACAGCAGGATTAACAGCGTGATGGCTGCTCCGTAAAAAAGAAGACAAAAAAAAAAAAGGTCTCTGAATGTCTCACCCTGTGTCATGCGCACACAAGCACACACAACCTTGCACTTCTATCAGTCAGAGGAGCTTGTATTCAGTTTCTTTGTAGTAACCACATTTATGCCTAACCCAGATGTTTCCCTGTCCACAATTAGAGTAATTGATGTGGTAATTAACCATTGCTACCAGGCAAAGGTATTTCTGAAGGAACTTGTCTTTGCAGTTTAATGTTACGTCTCATATTTGTCTGCTTTGATATTTACACACGTGCCGTGACAAACCCTCCTGAAACTCAGAGATCTCCCAACGTGACGACTTGCAAACATCTACTTGTTTGCGGCTGCACCATTTGTCAGACAAAGTTTAATTTATGTCTTCAGCAGCGGAAGAAATAAATGACGTGAACCCAAAGGGAAAGCGGAGTGTTCCTGTGATCAGAGCATTAGTTTCCAACAGGTTGCCAACAGACAAGGAATTAGGATGAATGGGGCTGAGGAATCTAAATTTAAACCGAGCACCAAAAGCCCTGCGGGTGTCTTTCTTTTTCACTTCATAGAGGTAAAAAGCCCAGGGAGGAAAATCCTCATTCCACATCGTGCTTGGGTTATGACAGACCACCAGAGAAGAAACGTCAGCTTGTAGAAGCTGAGAGCAGGTGAAGGATTAGTTTAGGTTTTAGAAATAATGGGTAAAGTTGTGTTTTCTGATGGGTAATAATTCATCAGATCATGACATTTAGATTCATCTGGGCTGTTATCTGTTTACACTGAAGACTCTGCTCTGGATACAGCGAACAAAATTCTATGCAAAGCATTATGGCTAATAGGAATGAGGCAGACCCTGATACAATGGGATGCACGGGTCCATATTTTTAAAGGATATTATTATTATACTATTTTAGGTGCAATGCATGCATCACTGATGCATAATGGAGGAACTTTGACTGGCCTTGATATATGTTTTTTGTACTTGTACTGGAGGCTAACAGAGCGGTGGGAACAAAGAATGCAGAATAGTGAAAGAAATGTTGGTTAATCCTGAATCAAAGGGTCACAGGGGGAAAAACCCTGAATATTATCTCTGTATTTATGAGTTTAATATGCTTATATAAATTGTGTGTACTTGTATTTGCTACATATAGCAGTCATTTGTGGAAAGTGAGGACATTTTCTTGGTCCTCACATTGTTCAGGTCTTCTGCTTCCTAGCTAAGCTTAGAGATAAGGTGTTAACTAAGTTTTGGTTAAGCTTAGGGTTAAGGAATAAACTAGTGGTGGTTATCTGACTGGAAGTGAAAAACACAATGGCTCTTACAGCAACAACAATTGAGAAGACAGTAACTAATTTTGAACAAAAATCTTTAAAAAAAATAGTGATTTTTCTTTTTTTTTTTTTATTATGTCCTGCGTGAGAGTGAATTTTTATCTGAGTGCCAAGGTGAAGCCCACCAGATTTACTTTCATACCAGTGGAGTTTACAGCTTTCACAATGATGCGTATTTATATAAACCTTTATTAGAATTTTCTATTTTCATTATTCAAGTATAATGAATATAGAGATGGAAAACAAAGGGGACAAATAGCTTTATCTTTGTCAAAACTTGTATTGCTCTGCATTTATTTTCTTTGCGATTTAGTCACTCTCTTCATTAGAACTCTCTTTAGTTCAAAGATGAGGACAAGTGAATATCCTACACAACTCCAGAGTTTACTTCATAGGAACATCTGCTTACCTGTTAACAGCTGCTTATTTCCAAAACACTGTTTATACATCCACCTCTTTACACCTTTTTGCTTTTCCAGCCAAATTATTATTGATGATGACTACAACCAGACTTAAATCTACTGACCTGTTTTCTTTCAGCTTGAGTAATTTAGGTAGTTGAAGCAGCACAACCTGTGGCCTGACAAAGTGGCTCCAATCAAATTAAGACTTGGTTGGTGGCCACAGCTGTTTTGGTGTTTTCTTGGCACATCACAGCCAAAAGAAATGCCAAGAAGCTGCGTGTGCGTGCGTATGTGTGTGTGTGCATTCTCATCTGCATGCATACCCATGTGTGCTGTGCTCTAATTGTGTCAGTACTGTGCTTCCCACTGAGCATTGAGCAGCGTGAGTCATGTGCTGCTTCTCTATAGGATTAGATGTTCAGCCTGGAAATGACAGGGATGCTTACAGCCCAGCTGTTTCCGACTCCCTCCCCATTATCTCCAGCCAGTAGAATCTTTTCCACAAAGCCAGGTGGATCCCCATAACGTTTCCGATCCGTCGTCAAAAATCACTTCCTTTCCCCTCTAAACCCTAAACTTGATGGGTTTTAATAAAAGGGGGGAACCGTGCTTCATTAACTTCCATAATTTCAAGTTGCAGCTAGCGGGTTGTGCTGTACGCAAGCAGCAGTCGTGGCAAAAGGAATTTCACTTGAAAAGTGATCTCCTGGCATCCGGATACAGACAGCTCGATGTGTTGCCTGTAGGTGTGTTTTGTTTCTGTGTTTGTTGGGAACACGTAATGGATTATCTTACTTGACATTTCTCTGAGTTGCATGAAAAGACAGCCTACATAGAGAAATGTTTAGGCGGCTAAGCAAATTCTCTTTGTCACAAGGAATCTTAAATGGCTTTTCCTGCAGAGAGGTATTTTCCCGAGCTGCTCCCCGTGATTCGCTTTTCTCGTTTGTTACCAGCCATGGTGGACCGTTCCCTCTGAGGAGAGGCAGTCACGGCTGTTAGAGCAACGCTAAAGGAAACGGGTTTCTCCCAGAGTCCGACTGGAATCTGTGAAGGCCTCAGATCTGCCATTTTGTCATTTGATTGTTGTCGTTGCATGAACAGCCAATTAAAACAACGTCACACTCACAATTTGTGAGTAACAAACAGCAACTGTACCACAGCAGCTGTTTGACACAGAAGCGAGCGTTGACGTCCCACTTTCAAACTGACGTGTGACATTAAACAGCCTCCTACTGCCAAGAAAACAAAAGCAAATAAAAGTGATGGTGTTTACTTTAAGGCTAGGTAAACTGAGCAGCCATCATATTCCACAAGATAGTAAATAATATCCCTGCTCCCCCTTCCACTGCTAACTGTAGAGAGGCTCTCGAGCCACAATAATTTGTGCCGATAAATCCTGCAGTAGATGTGTTGACATAAATGAGACTCGTGTGGAGAGCGGCAGACCATAAATGTGTAGCCTCATTGGCCCTTTACTTAATATATGTATCAAGTCAACTTAAGTCACCATTATTTTATGCAGTTCAATGCTTAGTCTCCATCTGAGCACCAGGGGACTTCATAAATTATTCAGCAGCGTCCTTTGATTCCAGCAGCAGGTCAGCAGAAGGATTAAAAGGTTTATATTTTGGGGAAAACTGTTTATTTAGGGACAACGCAGTTCAGATCCCTCCAGCCTATTAAGGGTCAGTCCAGCAAATGTCCAGTGGGCAAACAGTCTGCCAGATTTCACTACCGATTCATTTCCAGAGGTGTTTGTATGTGACTGCAGCTCCAAATATATGAAACATATCCATCCATCCATCCATCCATCCATCCATCTATACCTGCCTGTCCTTACTGGGCATGGTTGTGCTGGTGCCTATCTCCGTAGGTCACTGGTCAAGAGGTGGGGTACACCCTGGACAGATAGCCGTTAGAAGACAACATGAAGATAAAGGACCGTCTTCATTGTCCTTTGAAGATGGTCCTTGTCTTCATGGTCCTTGTTTTCATGGTTCTTGCACACACCCACAGACACACTCATACCGAAATATGATTTAGATGAAATAACTAGTGGTGGGACTCTTAATGTGTTGAATTTAGTTAGTTGTAGTTAACTAATCCCAATTAATCCCATTTAAATCAAAAACAAAACTACGCAAAATATTGACAAATCAACATTTTTAATTCAGTGACTCTTTTTGCTGCTAAACTGTCAAATTAAGTGGACATATGAGTTCAACCTCAGCCCCAAAGAGGCAAGGGTTTTACCTCCAGGATCAAAGCCAATCAGATATGTGCAGTGGAAGATTCCCTGTAAACCCTCCAAAAGAGGCGTTCAAGATGCATCCCAGGTGGAGGAACCACTTCACCTGATTTCTTTCAGTGAAGAGGAAACGAACGGGGAACTCTCCCCAAAACAACCCACAAAGGATCTGACCTCAGATGCTGGTATTAGAAATGTAGTTCTGAGGATAGAATAGAATGAAATACAATAGAAATTCATTTTATTGTCCCATTAATAGACAACAGGTATCATATAAAATATATAAAAACAGAACAAAGGGTGAAATACTGTACACTAACAGCATCATCTAGATTAGAGCTGGCAGATATAATAAATTAACACTGTGCTTCATATGATTTTTGAGTAAAATAACCGCCTCAGTACTTGAGCATAAATTTACAATATAATCATTCAGCTTCTCTAAGCTCTCATGAATACATTACAACCCCCCAATCCCCCACTCATGTGGAAAATCCCACAATGTGCAGATCTTTTTACCAGGTAGGATGAGCGATTCTCTTAGAAATATGTAAAGAGACCTTAAGGAGCCACAGATGAAATGAGATATTTTCAGAATTAAAAGACACAAATTCATCCCCCCCCCCTCACTGTCTAAAGTTAAATCCAACCAAACTTTTCTTGCTTCAGCTTAGAATTACCAAATGCCAGAAAACTTTGTAACTTTTCCTTGAATTCAAAAGTTTTCATACAGGCTTAGAGTCTTTTAAACTCTATGTACTCTCCCACTTTTCCTCTATGTGTGTGGTTTTATTGTTTGTCTGGCATTTCCCCAGAAAGGGCACTTCTTAAGAATTAGCATTGATTAGAATGATTTTTTTATTTATTTTCTTGCCAAGTAATAGGAAGGCAGAAACACAGCAGAAAACCAACAGAAAGCGTAATTCTCTACAGAGGCTGGGTGAAGCTTAAGCATGCAGTGACTAACTTTTGGGTCAGCATTTTCTTAATCCTTACAAATCTGAAGGGAAAAGTACAAAAAGGTGGAATTAAAAAAAAAAAATACATTGACAATTTGTGAAGCTGTTTAGCTTTATATCTGTTTAAACAAAATATGTGTCCAGTCTGCACATCGGTGCCCTCCTATAATGATCTTTTTTATATTACCTATAATTGCCACTTGATTAATATTTTTAATAATGGTTTTATTCCCTGTGGTGTTTGTTTTACGCAGTAATGTTGCCATGTGTTTCCCACATATGTTAATCTACAAATTTCCATGCGTGAAAGTTTGAGAGGGCACTAATTGATACTTTTTTTTTTTTTGTGGTATCTAAAACAATGGACTAGAGATGCAGCATGTAGCAAAACTGTGGCTGAATGTAAAACACAGGCTTGTGTAAGACTAAATCGTTTAATTTCAAGGGAATAAAAACACGTCTTTGATTTGTATGTCAGCATGCCGGCTTTGCGCGTGGCTTCAGGGCGCATCCTGGGTTACCTCTCTGTCTGACCCTTAGAGCAACAGCGATTCTTTGTTGCACCTCACCAAAGCTGTGCAACACAGACAAATCTTTACAAATCTAATTTGTGTGAAATCTGATTTAAACTCAGCATGCGCGGCACCTGTTGGCACATTCCACCGGATCGGATCTTCATACTTTAAAAAGTCTGGATAAAAAGCCCGTCGTTAGATATAATTTCATGACGTTTGACGACTTTATCGATTTTTGCTTCCTTAAACAATTCCGTAAAAGCATCAATCGTTAGCACCTGAGCCATTACATGCACTTGCGGAGAGACCGAACACCAACAGAGTCAGTGGAAGCGCCACAAATCACGACTACAAAATATCATTTTACAGGACGACCTTTCGACAAGCAGCCTTCGCTGTTAGGAGCTGTAAGCTCACAGCCGTCTGATTTTAAGACCATATCTGACATTAAAATGTTCACTGTGTGGCTCAGAAATTTGCTGGAGATAAATCAAAACTCTACTCATTGTTATTCATTCATTAGAAAAAGATTATTTTACATCGCTTTTTAATAATTTTATTGTATTTACTGTTGATCTTAACTTTTCATTAAATAAAACTCCTTCTGAAGGCTGGAGTTGTGAATTAGCCACAACTATGAAGGACGCATCTTGATCAATGTTTCTTGTATCAGTCTTTATCAAATAAATAATATACACATGCAGTCATGAGCTTTAAATAAAAATAAATAAATAATAAATTAACATTTAAAGCACAAGTTAGACCATTTAAATAGAAAATATTTGCAATAACTCGGCAGAGATCACCAAGCAACCGGATCAATTCACTGACCTTTTGTTGTAATAACAGAATATCTATTTATTAAGTAAAATTGTACAGTGATTTTGAATGAGTAACTTTAATCTGACTGCTGGTTTGTAAGTAGTTATGTGTTAAATTTCTCATAACTGGAAAGAAACAGGTTTAGAGTAAAAACACTTAAAGTAATGCGTTACTAAATAACATGTTATTGACATTGCTGCGACCAACAAACATCCAGAAATAAGTTTTCTGTTCCTGCCACTGCTTGTGTTTTGCTTCACAACAATCTAATTCTGTATGTAGCTGAATTTAAAAGGGAACCAGACTGTTTTGAACTGATTGGGTCAGGCTGAATTGCTTTTTATGTGATTGGAAATGAACTGATCTGTTTTTGGGATTACATTTTCCATGAGCTGGTTAAATGAACTGAATGCGCTAAAATGCCAGAAAAGAAATGTTCAGCACTATTGAAGGAAACTGATACTGAGCTGTTTTTATTTATCTTATTGTATTTTATTTTGAGGATTTCATTTCACAGTATGTCAGGTCAGCAAAGCTTAAAAGGGCAGAGTGTGCCCTTAAAGTTTACCTCACCTGTTATATCACAGTGTGTCCTGCTGAGGACAGACAGTTTGGTTTGTGGCAGTTTGCAGAAACAGGTGCTTTTGTGAAACATCATAACATACGATTACGTGGAGCTGACACACAATGTCAGTTTTACAAGATGACAGCAGAGAAATGTCATATTGCTCTCTATGCTTTGCAGCATCAGGAATTCAACAGATGGCATAAACTGTTTAATGGACACAGAAGACGTCTTTTAAAAATGATTCATGAATAAAATCGATTATATTAAGTAATTGCAAAGCTTGCTTGTTGCCCCCAACCCCCCCGATTCTTTGGAGTTTCTGGTTTTAGGATTTGACATTAAACAGTGAGGCACAGCGCTCACATGGGATCTGAAGGACATCTTTTGAGGAACTGGCAGCGCACTGTGACAGAGGCACAGCAGCCCAGACAGCTGCTGTCAACTTGGGATTATTCTCCTAAACAGTGTCACTCATGGTGTTGCACAGCAGAAAAGAAATGCACACTTTTCTAGTAATGCCGCCTCAAGATAAGGGGAACGCTGAGAAACACGTCTCGGCGCTGGCGATGCAGTTATCACAAGGAGTGGAGCGAGGATGTATGCTGGTGTTCATAATGCAAAATAAAACCTATGAGGAACAGAAAGTAGATTAACCTTTCATAAATGTAAATGACATTCGACTATGTTATTTCTCGATGAGTTAAAATTCCTGACAACCAGCCAGCATCGTTACTGAATGACTGCATTTCTCGACCAGGGTTTTTATCCGATAGACTATAAAAAATGGACATAAAAGAAAAAAAAGTACATATTAGTTTTCTATTCTTAGACTCGATAGGAGACAGAGACTTGTTATGGAAGAGAGAGAGAGAAGGAACTGCCTCTAAAGTCAAGATTAGAGGCAGAAAGGAGGTGTGTAGGAAGAACCTGGACTGCAAGCTCCAGCAGAACAATATCAGAGATGTTTGGAAAGGGATAAAGAAGATCAGAGGCTGCAAGCAGGGGGACTAAACAGACGGAGGTCTGGGGCCAGTGATCTGAACACATTCTTCATCAGATTCAGTTCGGGAACAAGCTCACCATCCTCCTCTCCTGCTGAACCAGAACAAGAAGGAGTCCAGGATGATCAGCAATTCATCACGGGGCGACACAGAGGCAGACAAACATCAGAAGAGTCTGATTATTATTATTATTATTATTATTATTATTATTATTATTATTATTATTATTATTATTATTATTAAATGTACTGCTGATGTACACTGAAGGTAAACAGACAAGCTAACAAAAAAAAAAAAAGGAAACTAAAAACGTGTACTGTAAACTGTGCCAAACTGCCGAGACAGGCAGAAAACAGCAGACTATCACAGGGCCAGAGCAGCAGGAGGAAGAAGAAGAAAAGATAAAATGTCACAGGCTTCCAACCAAACAGAGGAAATGCGGCAGAATGACATAACGAGTGCCCGAGGGAAGAGATGAACTGGAAAACCAAGATAAACTGCCACAAAGTCTGTACGATGTCTACATCGTAAAGGTAAGAAAAAAAAAGATCTAAATGTCCCGAGGTATTCACTTTTATATGAATGCCTCAAGATAAAAGTGAATAAAAGTGAATATTCAGAAGATATAAAAAGCTAATAAACAAATTGGTGAACTTGGACTCTGGGGTAGACAAAATATTTATGCAAGGTCCTTAGGGAGGATTTTAAATTTCAACCAAATGCAGACATAAATATTTATTTATTTATTTATTTATTTATTTTACATTTGAACTGCAAAACAAACAGTCTTATCTTTCTTATGAGCTTGCAAGCAGTTCTTGCAGTATTGCGATTTCTTTTAAGAGCAACATGCAGTCCTGACCATTCTTTTACGAATTAAAATTTAACATCGACTCAATCAGGCAAATCGTCCATCCATTCATCGTTGTACGTCGCCTGTTATCCATTCGGGATCGTGGATATCCATTTAGAGGGGACAAAGAACATAATGGAGACATATTGAGGCATGGCAATGCTCACTTTCAGTTCTTAAAGTCAGTAAACATATTTTTTAAAGAACAAAAAAACAGGTTTGTTGACAGCAGTGGCCCTTATTTGCAGAAATAGCACAGGAAATGGGCAGAGGGGGACAGAAGGGAAGCATGAAACAAAGGCTTCAAGGTTTGCAGAACTCACAGAGAGCTACACACCAACCACTGGTGAATATGTTCTAAAACAGAGCAGTTCTTTTGAAACAAAAGGTGTCATTAAATATAATGTTTTGATATTTAATGGCATGACGGCTCTCTGGGTGTCTGTAGCCTGGGGCTGCCGAGGTTGACTACCCTTTACTGCTTCTGGGCGCTGCGCTGTACCTGTGGGTGACAGACGTGCACACACACACTTACTCCAAACGCACAAAGTCCACTCAACGCAAACACACGCAGTCACTCACACACATCATCCAAAAGGCTGAATGTCACACAGATTCGGGATTTTATGTCCTACCCATGTTCTGTCTATTTTGATTCCAGAAAAAATAATCATCATAAAAACATTTCAGATGCCATCTCTGCTCTTGCATACTGAGGCAATCAGCCTCTGCTAAGCTGCTGGCTTTACAGTGGACGGAAATGTTCCTTATTCTTTGAATAAATTTTATTTATTCTTTGGGAGAAATGAAGAACCAGCATGAATTCCGCCAAGCAGCCGAGGATCCTGGAGGGCAATGTGACAACATCCGGGAAAACATGACAATGGACAAAACATACCAATGAATCCATCCAGGAGTGCCTGAGAACTAAGAAATGAAAAGTCCTGGGCCAGGTCCGAGTCCAGAACCTGATCTCATTGATGTGAGGTGAAGACATGTGAAATGGGCTGGAAATGGAAGAAACGTCTCAAAACATCTTGCGGTGAAAGTGAAGAGCGGGTCAGAATGGCTTCAAAAAGCACCTCACTGCACTCATCATAACTGAAGGCTGTGAAACAAGCGATTAGGTGACGGGGTGCCATTGTTTTTTTGTTTTTTTATCAGCTACAATCCAGTTGTGTTGGTTTCTGTTGTTTGACTGGAAAACTAATTCATTTTCGGTGCTCACATGCAGTCAAATCCTCTTTTTCACAAAAGCAAAGAAGTACAATTTCCTTTAAAGCAATAATGTCTTTGTTTTTTCTTTTGCAGTTTTGTGTTGAAAACAGCTATTTACCTCCAAAACAGTTACATTTAGTGTCAACATGTATATAAAACCCCCTTTTCCATTCAAGTGTCTCACCTTGTTGCACTTGTGCTCATCTGTAAATACGTTGCTCAAGTGCGGCGTGCGATCTTTAAGATCCCGATTTTGGTTTATAATGCAAACCTCACAGTAACAGAACAGCTTGTGCTTCTCCGTTAGAGGTTACAGGACAAATAAAACTCTTCCAAATCACAGAGCACAGCTCAGATTCACCAAGGACAATCCATCCCGATCAGCTTGTGCAGTCCCTGCAGGAGGACATGCACCAAAAGGACATCAGCCTGCAATTTAGGTCTTACGCTTTCATTGAGTGAAAAATACATTACATTTATGAGCATCAGCAAAGCCTGAAACATTTTTTTATTTAAAAGTCTTTGATTTTCTGGAAAGAGATTGAGCTTCCAACCTGACCTTTACAGTCTGTTGCTATGCAAGAAAAAACATCCGCATCGATTATTGATTTAGAAATAGCATCCCGGAGCTGATTCCTCGCTGTTATAGTCAGATGCTGGTTTTGCTGTTTTCAGGAGTGTCTTGCCTGCACCCTAAATTTTTGTTATTATTCTGTTATTTTTTATATATTAACACAATATATACGGTACTGTACATCCACTGTACTGCCACGAGCTCAAATTTTTAAACATGGGCAAAATCTTACCCGATACACACCTTGGGACAAATCACTAGTCTGACTCAGGGCTCTGGCTACACATATGAATAGTTACATCTTATTGCATCATTTTCCCACATCTCTGTCTTTCTGATCATTATTTATTAATGTTATTTTTGCCCTGGTCTCTTTACTTTCTTATTGGTCATTATAAGGCAGCGGTGAGTTAGAAGAAACTTTAGTTGAAACAAATATGAAAAAATATCATTTGAGAGAGAGAGAGAGAGAACGAAAGAGAGAGACAGCTGTGTGATAAAAAATCTTTTCACATAAGAATTGTGATTCTCTTTTGCTTTGTTCGACTCAAAATTATATATAAAATGTCCCAAAGTAGATATTACAAAATAAAATAAAAGAACAAATTTGCCGTTTGAACGACTCTGCCGCAGCTTTACCAAGAAACGAAGTGAAACGTCGGCAGTTTCTCAACGGAAAACCACCAAAGTGGTGCTAAAATGTGACGCCACATAAAAAATGTCCCTCTAATCATTAATGTGTAAAACTTAATAAATGTACAAAAGACACTTTGACGTCTCAATTTCTTGCTCTGCATTGCGTAGCAGACTGGAGGGGATCATTATGAATAATTGTTTTTAATCCAAAAACAATTTTGAATCGAATCGCAGCCCCTGCAATCACAACTGAACTGATCAAATAAACTATAATATTTAAATTATTGTTATAAAATTACATGTCGTATGTATTAATTATCGAATTATATTTCAGATGTCTGTGGATAAAGTAGATGCTCTATAAGTGCGATGGTGACCGTGTCCCCATTCCTCGTCTCCCTGTAGAGTTCATGAAAAATGAGCTGCATCAAGCTATCTGCTGTTATTACTCACCGAAAGGCGCTGCGAGAACAACAGACTATTATCATCATCCGTACGACACTAAAGCTGATGTCATTTTCACAACATACATATTTTCAGATTTAGTTTGACTTTAAACGAAACCCACTCTCTCTCACTCGTCCTACAATGACAGCTCTCTATCCTCCTGTCAGTTACTGCGAATATGCTGCAAAAATAAAAGATTTGATCATCTAGACCCAGGACCACCGGGGGAGTCATCTCTACCTCTACAGAGACAATGTAGGCCCTGCGCCGCAGACACAGCCGTTGCTGAGCAACAGGGTTGAATCTTTGGTGACCTATGAAGAGTCTTTAAAGCAACAATCGAAGCTTGAGGCGATATATACATATAGGACAGGCTACCCTATATGGGTGGATAACGGGACATCCTCAGTGGATGTAAATGAACATTTTCTTCTGTGAGTCTTCTTGCAGGGCTGCTTTTGGATAAATAAATATTTTGTGAACTTACACGTTGCACATAAGGCAACAACTTATGAGCACTTGATACAGTGAAATCTGAAGTGGTGGTTTAGGAAGGACAAATAGTTGTCGTCAGTGATTGTGGACATTCTGCAAAGTACAAAAGATGTATATACTTTTTTTTCGAATAATTATTGTTTCGAACAGAAACAGTTCAGCCGGTCTTTCATATTTTGTCGTTTGGCTTCAATGAGCGGCGTCACCAACAGCTCATTAAAAAAAAAAAATTAAAAATACTACGCATCAATAAAGTGATCATATGTATTATCTGATGCATTTTGGAATAATTGAGTTCAGCCAATGATATGACTTCAGAATTCATGAAACTTAGATTGTCATTAGATTTAGAAACAGCTTGGTAAAAACAAAAGTATGATCAGAATGTCAATTATATTCTTGGTATGACTGTAAATGTCATTTGTGCATTTTCATAAAGCAGGTATTCGTTTCAACGGCAGGGATGGCGTACTCCTCAGCTGTAATTGAGGGTTATAATTCTCAGAATGATTAAATTACTCATCGGTTCTTTGTTGGGAGGCTGCATCTGTCTCTTGTTCTGCAGGGTGTGTGCGCGCATGTGTGTGTGTGGATTAATTTTCCTGCGTGTTATGAATTGCACCATAGAAAACATGAAAACAGCTCCCTTGTCTGAAGTAAAATTGCTTCTTGAAACCCACTTTGTTACATTTAAACAAGTCAGAAGCGGTTAATATTAAAGATGATATCTTGTGTAGGAATATGTCTTTATCATTTTCCAGTGGTGGCCAAGCAATCAATGGCTTTAGCCTGTAAGAATTAAGGAAACAGATATTAAAAATGTATCTGCAAATAACCCAAACAGTGGCTTGTTTGTTTGTTTATTTTTTTTCCCCCAATTTGTCCTAGTAAGCTTTCCCTTGTGTTGACATCCCAGTCTGACAGTCGAAATTGAGGCTGTTTGGCTGTCAGATGTGGCAAAAGTAGGATGTGGTTGATGTAGATGTGTTGGCGCCTGGTGGGAAACCTGAAGCCTTCAGTCAGACTTTTCTTCCACTCAGCCGCGCGCTCAAAGTGCTCCGTAGAACCAAGTGGGAAAAAAAACCATTCAGAAAAAGTGCAGAAGGGAGAAAGGGGAGCAGGTCTGCAGCAAGTTCGTAAATGAAAAACAGATGGCTGGAAGAAAAAGCACAAAGATGGAACCGAACTTTGCAGAGCAATCTAAATAAAATATTAGTTCACCAAGACGATCCACACACTGAAATTTGCTGCTTTTTACTCAAGCACAGCCGTCAGAAAGCTTGAGACAGGTGCGGACCGTTCCAAATGACTGGCGTCTGCTGTTCTGTCTTTCATCATTAATCTCAACAGTGAAGTGATAAATTCCTTCCTGAAACTGCACCATTAATAACAAGGGGAGGATTTGCATGAACACCTGTTTCCCTTTCAAGAGTGGGAAAGAGAGAAGGGTCTTTTGGCCTCTTATCTGGAGACTCAGGGTTAAGAGGAATGATGTTTCTTAATTAACTGCTATATGTCAATATAATGAGTTGTTGAAATACCTGTGTCATCAAGGCATTTTGTCAGGAGAGACGCGGGATGCCTTCATTTATTTGAATTGGACTCTTGGCCCCTTGGAAACCTTTGACAAACTGTTTCACTAAAAAGATGTTTTGCAGATGTTTCTTTTTTTTCTCTCTCTCTTTTCATTATTCATTCAAGAAATTTCAGGGTTCGCCGTCACTGAATTAAGTGAGATGTCGCCTCAAACCGGCCGCCTAATAGATATTAGGATTACTAGTCTTTGACTGATGGGATATGTTTCCTTATTCACTGCCAGCAATCCAATTAATTAAGGACAGAAGAGGAGCTAAAAACCTTCCACTGGTTCCCTGGTGAAGCCACATATAGCAGCAATTAAACAGCAACGGCTCTCGACATTAGTTAGTTTATGACTTCATAAAGTATAAAATATATATTAGTTGGAAAACTGATTATCTTACGATAGGTACTCTTACAGTGACTTTTACATTTGCTTGATGATTTTAAATAGAAACGCGTCGCTTCATGATGTGTGGGACCAGAATGCAACAGAATCCAGGAGGTAAACGTGAAACCACAACAACGGCAAAGAATAACTAAACATGAGGCATGAAATAAATCGAAAAAAAACGACGAAAAGCAAAGACGGAAACCAAGGCTAGCAGAGTAAACAGGAAAGTGGGAAAGCAAACACAAAAAGCTCAAACAACCCAGGATCCTGACACAGAGTCTGGTAGAAATTCTTCTTCTTCTTTTCTATTATGGCGGATCGCAAGCAACTTTAGGGTGCTTACCGCCACATACTGTACACTAGTGTGTAGCAGCACTACTCTACGTCTCATAAATTCAAAATTTTTTAATTTGTATTCTGAAGATAAATAAATGATGCTTTTCTTAATCTGTAAATATCCATTATGTTTCCTTCATTTTCCAATATTCCTTTCAGACTCCATTCTTGATCTGTCCTTTCAGCCATTCTTCTCAATTTTACACTTCATCAATACGTGTTCTACATTTTCTTTCTCTCCACATCCTTCACATTTATCATTATCTTTCCTTCCTATTAAATATAAAATTCATTTAAATAAGTATGGCCTAATCTTAATCTGATCATTATTATTTCTTCCCTTCTGTTTCTCTCAGTAATGTTTCTAATTAATACTGACTTTTGTGCTTTATATAATCTTCTTCCTTTCTTATCTTCATTCCACCTCTTTGGCCATTTTTCTGTTTCTTTACTCTTAATTGCATGTAGAACCAGAGGATTAGATGATTTTTGTCAGTGCTGAATCTCCAGACTTCATGTCCAGTTTGTATATTTTACCGTCTCCGACCTCAGCTCTGACCCAGCCTGTTGGTTTTTTGTTTTTTTTGTTTTTTTCACAATGCACGACGCGCCCGACTGAGAATTACACAAACAAACTCACGGACTCGCCTTTGAATCGCAGTAGCGGTGCGTGTTCTATTAAACGGGGGGCCCGACTGGCATTTTCACAAGCTTCAGTAACGGCCCTTTCATGTCATAACTTCATTCGGTGGCTCTACTTTGAAATGAGCTGATGAGGGAAAACACCTATTGATTGAAAACTGCTCTTGGAAAAAGGTCATACATTCGAAATGAACGAGGCAGAGGAGTTAGGAGAGCAGCGCTGGCGGTGGGCTCGGCGATTTAATTACGCTCAAGGAGAGGTGAGAAAGGTGGTGATGGGACCGGGAGGCGTAATGTAACCTGTCATTAAACGTAAGGAGGAAGAAGAGGAAACGACTGCACTTGTTTGAGCAATGGACATCGAGGGGAGTGGAAATGCTGAAAGGGAAAAAAAACAAAAAAAGGCAAATGCATTCTACAAATAGATACTAGAATTCAGAGTGCAGAAGAGTTTCCCTCAAGCTTAACAACAAGATTTCATTTAACCTGAAAACACAAGGACAAGAGGACAAGGTTCGTACTGTTTGGAGAATGCAAGCCTCCATTATAAAATGTGCTGTGGTCACTGTTGAGATGATTACAAACGTAATGAGGTTTTAAATCAGTCGGGTAGAAATGAGTATTCCTGTGCACATTTCTTCAGACTTTTCATCCAGGATCCAGAATGTCAGCTCTCAGTTCTGCTCTCATTATCAGGGAAGCATTTGAGTAACCCTGGGAAAATATGAGAGGCAGCTTTGCAATTTAGCTTTTACCTTGTCATTAATTAAGGTAGAATGGAATAAAAAAAAACAAAAAAAACAAGAACCTATTTTTGACGCATAATTTGATATGCTCTGTTGAGAAAGCAACATTTTTATTACCATGTATCAAATTTGGTTAGACTGTCCCCATTCTGTCAAATTGACTTAACGTGAGCAAGAAATTCGAAATATTTATTTACGTACTTCTTCTTTATGGGTTTGAAATGACCTGAAACCTCACGGAGAGCAGCAAAGTTCGCGTGAGCCGCTTTCGTCCGGGTTTGACTCCCTTTTTTTGGTGACAGAACTGCCTAATTATTCGCGGCGTCGATTCTGCAAACTTCCAGAAGCGTCTCGGTGCACTGAGTCGCACCGAGTTGTTAGCTTGCACGTTCGTGACGAGGATCTCCCACTTCCACCTCACTGAGCACTGCAGAGGCGCTCCGCTGGACTGAGACTGCGGAGGCCGACGGGGTCACGGGTCGTGTTTAACAATCTGGTTTTAAGATGATTTGCACACAGCGATGTTGTTTTGGTCCATAAAATTAGTGGCTCAAAGGACACGTCATGTGTGAATCTCAGCATTGGGTAGCAACTAGTTACATTCACTCAATTACATTTACTTTAGCAACTTAAAAAAAATAAATAAAAAAGGACTTTTAGGAGTATTTTTTACTCTGCTGCACTTTTTACTTTTGCTTGAGTAATTTCCTTACACAGTATTGCCGTTCATAATTAAGTAACATTTCTGGACATAGCCGCACACCTGCAGTTGTTGTTAAAGTTTCACGAGTTTAATTGATTTGGGAATGTTTTTTCCTTTGCTTGATCTTTTTTTTTTTTGTCACTTATGTGATTTATTGTCATTTTCGTCCTTAAAAATACCAAACTTTCCACTTAACTTTATATGTTGGAGGCGTAACATAACCTGTCATTAAACGAAAGAAGGACGACGTGAAAATTATTGTGCTGAGTGAAGGATGGAGTGGAAATGTTATCATTGATCAAATGATAGATCACTTGATCGATCAAAGGACAAATATAATAAAGGAGGGATAATTCACAAAAACTGACACGCGCTGCAGTGTTTTGATGGAAGTAGCCATCAGAAGAGATGGATGTTGTTGGAAACAACGCTCATGTAGGATGCGGTTCTTAAGCAATACCCAGTTGGTATACTACAATATGTGTGTGGAACAATAATATGCTCCCATATCGTCACACCCAAAACAACAGCCTAAAACGTGATTCAGATGATTAAAACCAAGAAAAATCCATGCTTTCCTGTTACTTAAACTCCGACTTGCCCGTTTAAATGACAGTTTAATCAGATTTCCCAGTATTTTTCCGATCAGTAAATGTCCGTTTTTAATAACCTTGTGTAAATTGTCTCCTCCGTTTTCTGTTTAATGATAAAAGAAGTGGAACCCAGTGTGGCGACTCTGCTGCCGGAGATTAGAGATGATTTTTTTTTTATATTTTTGTTTTGCACGTCTTGGTTGTAACCAGTTGCTATGTGAGCTATCTGCCTTTCTATAATTTTGAACCAGCTTGCCAAGTCTCTTCTGACATCCGCAAGGCATTTCTTGGTCCATGTGGCTGCCGCTCGCTGGATATTTTCTCTTTTCTTACAAAGAAGGACTTTATGGCCACGATTCAAAACTCAGACTCCCCGGGGTCATCCAGGGGTCAGCACACAGCATGGGGGCAAGCTTTCAACTAGGCATGTTTCTGCTAACTATGAACTGTAAGTTTACTTTCAGTATTCCGGTTACCGTCTCACTTGCAGTTTGCACTTTCAAAGCAGTTACTTGTTTTAAAGGTCTAAAAAGATTGTCCGTGATTTCTTCTTTTTTTTTTAATAAATAAAAACATCGGTTGAAATTTTGAAAGAAAATCACTGCAGATAGAAAGAAACTGTTGCAGTATTTATATTTCTACTTGCTTGGACTCAAGGCTCTTGGCAGTTCTACCGTGGTCTCGCTTAAAAACAAGTCAGGATACATGGAAGCTCATTCACTTCATTTACTGAATCATTTGAAGAGCAAATGACTCTTCAACCACCGACCTCTTTTAAAAATGCATATGAACGGACAATTTATTTACGAGGTTTAGTGAGTGTAAATTTGCCTCTTACCGATCTGGCTGCTCTGTTTAATTGTCCTGACAAAGAAACTCACTTGAAACAATTTTGGGCTTTTTTACTTTACAGAACCACGAAGCGCTGGAACAGACAAACTGTTTTCCAGATATATCACTCACTGCGACTAAATCACAATGACAAAATCCTGGTTGGGTCCATTGCTAAAAAAAATATTTCATGCTGTGTCCATTACTTTTTAAAATAGGTTTATACCTCAGTAAATGAAAAATAAGAATCTCATCAAAAAACAATGTGTGGTTAAAAATTTCTATATTTTTGTATGCATGTTTGCCTCTATCTGCCTAATGGCAGTCCTTAGGTGAAATGCAAAACAGCTGCAGATGTCTCTAGTAAAAGTTGAAGAAGTTATTTGCCGTTGTGGACAGGTCCTGTAAACTAGTGTTCTGGAACAAAGCTTACAGCAAGAAGAAAAACAAAGTCTCAGTTTTGTTTTTACTCACATGGAGAGACTTTGAAGTAGCTGTGACGGATGCATAAAGAAAACAAGAAATATGTGCTTTTAATCTTCTCTCCACAAACAAATGTAACATGTAGCCAAAATGAAAGCATATTTGTTGGGAATCTAAAGAAATCAGCTAAATGGAGCCGTATTTAAAAGTGCGTTAACTCAACACACAAGGTGATGAGTGTGGAGAGGTGATGTGGATGTTTCTATACTTTCATGAATCCGGCAGCATTAAACGGACAACGGTCTGAAAGCTGCAGTGATCCCAGAGACTTCGGTGTTAAGACTAGACAGTTTTGTTTTTTTTTCTGTCATCAGCTTAACAACGAAAAGAAATCTTTTGTGGTTTAAGCGTCAGTCCCGATGGAATCATAAAACAACAAGCTCGTGGCTACAGACTGAGCAGGCGTAAGAAACAGAGATGGTCCATTATTTTGAAAGTAGCACCAAGGCTTACATTTTTTGAAAACTTTTTCAAAAGTTGTATCGATGCTAATGCCACTGCTTAGTCTTTGACTGAAACCAGTGTTGATCACTAGACTCATTTTCTGGAGCCTTGCCAACACTTGTTTTTCTCCCTTTGCTGTTTTTTTTCATGTCTCCAGCATTTCTCTGATCTTTCTCATAAAGTTGGGTGAAACGTTACCCTGCTTGTTGCTGTTGAACCTGTGATTTTACTGCACTTCTTTGTTCAGTTAAATCCAAGTTATGCATTCCCATTGATTCCAGCTGTCAAACAGTGCATTCACTCCTCCTGGACAGTAGACAGTTATGCATGTGGTGACAGTGGAGGTGGAAACTCTCCTTTAACAGGAAGAAACCTCCAGCAGAACCGGGTCCTGGCTCAGAACAAGCGGCTGTCGGCCACAACAGAGCAAAATGCGCAATAAGAAAAAGCAAAACAGAAGAGCTGTGTTAAGGAAAAGTAAAAAGAAAAAGAGTGTCTACTTGTTGGCAGCATTTTTCGAAACTGATGGTCAAATCCAAGAAGGGACTAAACAAAGTGGCAGAGACAGATTGGAAAGTAGCAGAGTGAGAAAAAGTGGTCAGTTTGTCCTCCAGTAGCCTAACAACAGAGACAGTTCACTAATTCTCTGCCAAACCAGTGAAATATGGTTTGGCATAAACCATATTGAAAAGAAAAATCTGATTTTTCTTTTCCTGTTTTTTTTTTTTCACTATCTCTTTGATGGTTCTTCAAATTTCTTCTTCAAAGCATGAAAACGAACGGAGGGTGATAACTACTCCAGGTCGTTCCTGTCTGTATTTTATAACATCAAATGCCCCTGCTTATCGTAGAGATGTAAACTACGTCTGCGCAGAGAAAAAATGATTAAGCAACACATATTTGTTGTGCGATTTCAAGTCCTTTTTTTTGTTTTTTTTTTGTTTTGGTTTTGTTTGCAACGGTAACATTTTGTGCTGCGAACACATGCAGCTGTTGCATGTTGTGTCATCACACAAGTTAAGTTTTGATTAAGCTGATTAAGTTTTGCCAGGGCGGTGCGGTTCCCCAGTTCTTCCATCTAGTGCCCACTCTGACACATTTACAGATCCTTGTTGCTCCAAAGCTGAAGCGTTTAATGACAGGCTCCCTGGCGGCGGCGGATGGCGGGGGGAGTCGTTACGTGCAAAGCGGCTGCCAGGTTAAAATATAGGCGGACAGACGACATGCTGTGCGCGGGGGTACGGCCGCTTCGTGACAGAATGGATGCGTCTGTGCGAATGTTTGGGAGCAGATTTCAGATCCAATCACAAACGGGTGGCGGCTTACCAAGAAAAGCAGACGACAAGAAAGGAGTCGTAAATATTAGGTCATAAAAAAAAAACAAAAAAAAAACACATTGATATTCTGACATTTAGAAAATTGAGGTAATTTCGGTAATCCTAAGAGACTTAAAACAGGAAAAGTTCAGTCTGATTTTTTTTTTTTTTTCATCAGAAAGTGAGGCTTATGTCTTTTATCCATTTTTTCCAACTGCGAGAGGAAAAAAAAAAAAAAAAGCTTTTTGTTGTGTGGTACCAAACTGCGATTTATGTGTTTAAGGGTCAAAATGATAACATAATGAGACCGAAATAACCATCTTGGTTGATTTATTCGACTATTTAATATCAAACAAAACAGAAAAAAAAAAAAACATCGGTGGAAGGGATCTGGATGGCAAAGCCTGACAGCCTGGTGTGCCCGAAGATAAGCAGTGAAAAACAAGTTTTAAAGGGTAAACAGTCTGTTATCAGGCGGTTCTTAGAGGAAACAGGCACCTTTTATGTCCACAGATACAGTTGGTGAGAGGTTGGGCTGAATACAATGTTTCCACAGGAGGCTGGAGAGGATTTTCCACAGATTCGTACGGCACTTATCTGAATATCAAAACGCTATAACAGCTAACCCTGAGTTTATCTAATTGAACCATAAACATTAGCAATATCAGGTCCTTTCAGCTTGTCACCAATAATTCTCCAATTCCCTGCATGTACGCACAGATGTAGTGTATTTTGATCTTTAAATATTTCCACGTCACTCAGGAGGAATCTCAGTACGGAGCAAAATCAAGGTTTTTTTATTTTTTTTTTTTAATTCAAACCCATCACTCCTGCGACGCTCCGGGGTATTTTTCCACTACTCTTCCTTTAGGTTTCAAAGCAGTAAAAGAAGAAGAAAAAAAAAAAACATTAGTGAACTGTTCAATAGAATCAGGCTCTTTGGTCCCTAAAGGAACAGCTAATGGCTTGTGATCCCTCTCGAGAGCCGCCTAAACTTTCCAGACTAAAGCTTCTATGTCAGATCATTACCGAGCCACCATTAGTCGCGTCGTGTTACACACGGCATCTTTTTTTTTATTATTTTTTTTTTTTTAGAAAAAGCATATTATAAAGCCAGTCGCACACCTGATGAAGCTTGAATGCAACAGACACTCCCAGTTCGAATCATACTGCCTTTTGTCCCACATGTGCAGCTACTGTCTCCACTCCCGCTTTGTGAAACGCCACAGGAGTGAGGCGTAGATGCCGTGCATGAATGCCTCGCTGGTGGATCATTATTAATTATCTTCAGGTAGAATTACCAGACTGACGCAACGCTGGAATGGGAATTTCACACTTCGCCATCACACTGAGTTTCTGGAGATTTGAACCACTCTGTGCAGGGAGTTGATAAGGACACATTTTGGCTTGGCAACTGATTTGGCAGTGGCTGTTTGGGGAGGGGAAAAAAAAAAAAAGCATTTTTGTGAATTTAGAGTGACTCTGATTTTCCAGTAACCGTTATAAAGATGTATCACCATGAACACCATATTTTAAACAGCAGATAGTTTTAATGATGATCAGGAACATCAGATGTGAATATTTTTGAAAGAACATTTCACCTCCTGACCTTTGACCCTCCCCCCCCGCTCCCGTCCGTTTTGGGGGTGCTGCACGGACATAATATGTTCAAAGCACAAAAACAGGTTAGAGGGCTGTTAAAAAAGTTAGAGCCCCTCCACGCCCCCCGAAAAAAAAAAAAAATAGAATAACTTCTTTTAGCTCCCGCTTTCATTTCATCAAGTTTTATGAAAGTACTTTTGATTGACTACAATCCATCCATCCATCCATCCATTTTCCGTCACCCTTCTCCCTAACGGGGTCGGGAGTTGCTGGTGCCTATCTCCAGCTGCGTTCCGGGCGAGAGGCGGGGTTCACCCTGGACAGGTCGCCAGTCTGTCGCAGGGCAACACAGAGAGACAAACAGGACAAACAACCACACACACACACTCACACCTAGGGAGAATTTGGGAAGGCCAATTAACCTGACAGTCATGTTTTTGGACTGTGGGAGGAAGCCGGAGAACCCGGAGAGAACCCACGCACGCACAGGGAGAACATGCAAACTCCGTGCAGAAAGACCCCGGGCCGGGAATCGAACCCAGGACCTTCTTGCTGCAAGGCAACAGCGCTACCCACTGCGCCACCGTGCAGCCCATTGACTATAATTTATTTATTTATTTATTTTACTTTTGGTGATATCGTTACCCAAAAAAATTGATTACCGGTTATGAATGATTAATCTTTGTCACTAGTCCTTGTTTTCTGACTCTATTTAAGCATCTTCATATCAAAACCAAAGCAGCATTAAGAGAAATATTATAGATAAGCAGAATAATCAATTTTCTATCATTTTAAAAGCAACAAATATTCATGAATAAAAGCAATAAAATTTTATATATTTTTTGTTTTACCACTCTTCCTTATTGTGGTAGTTGTTGAAGATGGCCGATAATTTATTTATGAAATTATAATCACTATTGTTAGAACTAGCAATTATTTGGCCATAAACGGTTTACATGATTCCAAGCCTCTTTGATGCTCCTCTCTGTCTCAAATATCTTATCTCAGACGTCAGTTCATTTTGCGTCCGAGCGTCTGACATGAACAACAATAACAGCCGGCGTTGTTTTATAAACTCAGCTGCACAAAAGTAATAATTCTCTGAAAGTAGCAATTCAGTCCAGCGGCGCTAATTAACACACAGCTCCCTGAAAGCTGTCCGATCTGTTCAAGACGTCTCCGTAGCCATGAATATTTGCAGTCATTAATAAAACGTTATCATCCTTTTTGACTTATACCCGCATTGGAGTGTCTTGTAGACCCTGTCAGCAAAGCACCCTCGCCGTCCAAATGCCGTAACGCTGCGGTTTCCTAGGGAATAACTAAATATGCTGACCTGACGGTTGTCACGCCATGGAGGGTATAAAAGCAGCAGGAGGCGGTTATGTGACCTCGCTTAACAAAGTTTATGTTCTGATACGCTGTCTAGTGACGCTAAAGTCTATGTTTACAACAAGACCTTATTTAAAAAAAAAAAGAAACAGGTTCCTTTCTTCGGGTTTGACGTTCGAAGCGACCGAAAGAAATGACAGAAATGGGAAAATAAACTTTCTGCTTTCTGTTTACCGATTACTGAGAAATGATCTGTTTACTTGACCCAGTTAAGATTTGGGAGCGACAGCTCGGTAGACGGAGACGCAGCAGGCGGAGAAGCTGGAGCTCACAGAGGACTGACAGGGATCCCTGTGGCCGACTTCTCCTGGATTCCCATCCGGGTTCTGTCCGCGTTTCACTCGGATCGGAGCTTTGACAGTCAGTTTGGGAGACAAAAGCTCAGCTAAAGCAACAACTCATTTCGCAGCATTCCAGGAAGCGCTCTGAACAGAGGAAGGATGAGGCGCATCCATCTGAGCGGTGCTGCTCGAGGCTCCAGGCCATTCGAGACGATTAACAGTTAATTAACGAATTTAAATACTTTGAAATCCGTTCAAATATGGGAGCTGCACAAAGATAAAGTAGTGAAATTCTAAATTAAAGCCAATTAAGAGCCAAGAATTGATCACACTGACACAATCTAATATTTTAACATTTAAAGAAGACAATATATATAATATATTTCATCCCTGTAAAACGAGGTGTTTTGATTGTAGGTATTACAAGGTACCTTTTGTTTCTCTGCTAATGGTGGATATAAAGCCTTTATGTCAAATGTTGGACAGAATCTCTTAGCAGAGGTATATTTTTTAGGGATCAAGGTTCCTGGCATACTTGACCTCCCAGTATGCAGTGTCTTACTCTTACTGGCATGTCTTTTCATTTCGACTAAATAGCAAAACTCTGCATCCAGGAGGAGGTGAACGCTGCAAGTCAGTGACTCGACATAATCTGCCGCATTTCCTCACATGACAACTTTTTAAACTGCTTTGAATAATTTAGCAAGCGTCATCGTTTGATGAATTGACATTGTTTTTTTTTTAATAAAATGCCTGGAGATGACATTATTCCTTTGGCTGAGGAGCTTTGACACGTTCATTTAATAGGATGTGACTGACTATGAATTGAAAGCTAAAGTTAGTTAGCCTGAATTGTATCATTACAATGAAGGGCAAGTTTTTCATTACTCGACTCCATCGAGCTCCTCAGGTGGCAACAAGGTTACTGCTTCATTTACTCCAAACAAACAATTACAAAGAACAACTTTGCATTATGGCTTTACTAATGAATGTGATTCTTCTTAAACTCAGGTGCAGTGCTGTTCATTTTATTTAGCCCAGTCTCAGAGACACTTCTGCATATAGAGTGTCTCTATATCCAGAGATATAGAGACACTCTATATATCTGAGATATGGAGATAGAGATTTGAAACAGATGTTTTAACTTTATTTGTTAAAACAGCACAGAGACGGTTTCATGAACAAATTGATTTTTTGATACCATCAGGTCAATGTCTTTTAGGTACTGGTCAATGTCCCCTTTAATGGCTTATGTAAATGAGTCTTCTGGATCTCTGCATATCTGCAGCTCTACTGATAATTTCTTCTTTTTTTTTTCATCGAAGGAATACTTATCTATAAAAGAAACACCATTACCTTATAATAGCTTCCATGTGCTCAGGGACTTTGGAATGTATTACGCACAGTCTTCTTCGCTTGTCATCCATTGGTTTGGTTTTTGATGACGTACTTTTAAGTTTTTTTGCTGTCTAAAACTCAAGCTCGGTAAATACGTAGTTTGGCGGCTGCTTTAGTTTGGCAAATTTTACGAGATTATATTGCTTTATATCATTTTTTTATATTAAAAATCATGATATAAAAGCTGCAATAACTTAGTCGAATAGGGTGCACAACCTTAAAATAAGTCTTTTATGTTCAGTTTTAGTCTTCAGTTTATATTTACCCCTGCCGTCAGTCTGATCAACTCTGAATAAATTTCAGCTGCTTTCTATTTTCTTGATTTGTGCGTCCCGTGAAAAGCATCTCATTTTACAAAGCAATCGAGGTGGAAAAGTGAAAACAGAAATTCCACATTATTATCCAAACATTATGGTATAGTGAGTGCTGCCAATTACACTTGGATATAATATGGGTCAAATGATGAGCCTGGTCAGAGAGGACACCGAAACCAGTGTTAAAGAAGCTGGTGCTGTTTTACACGACAGCAAAATCAAGTTTGGGAAGAGAAAACGATTGGATTCGACAGAGTCAAAAGACATCAACGCCTCCCTGAGTTCCTTTAGATCTCATGACGTGTTCTGATGTTACTTTTCTTTAGAATCAGAATTGGTTTTATTTTTGTTTTCCACGCCGATGAAATCATGGGTAGTTCCAAATAACAGTCAAATTCTCCTCAAGGGATTCAGATGCCTATCAGAAAAATGAAGATGAGGATTATTTATTCATTTATTTTATCATTGTAGTTGTGTTTTCATCTGCTTTTTATGCACATTTTTGAGGAATCACAGTAGAAACGACTGATGGAAACAGTAAAATAAAAAAATTAAAAAACATCCTCATTGTTGGGAGAAAAAAAGCTTTTAGGTTCTGCCAGGTAGCACCTTGCACAGCAACAGTTCACTTGAGATGTTTCGCTGTTCTCTAATATCTCTAAGGTTTTTTTTTTTTTTTTTTTACAAGTTACTCTGAGTCTTAAAAGTTTTTACGTTCCTTCATGACCACAACTTTCTTCTCAGCAGGAAACTACAGTCTATATTTCAATGCAAATCTTCCACAATTACACAGCAAGCCACCAAATATAATCAGAGCCACTTAGAGCATGTATCAATTAGAAAAGTTTTTTTTTTTTTTTTTTCTAAGGCCAACAATAATTGGGAATCCTCAAGACTCCACACCTTCAGTGAGCTGGAAGAAGAGGAAGTCGTGTGATGCTTCAATAGATAACGGATCCTCAAGAAATCATTAGTTAAAAAAGATTTTTCATACAGATCTCTGAAGAGGCCTCGTCTGCCTCTCAGCACTCTGCTGCGTGACGATGAACTGAATGAAATTAGGGAAATAACTAGGTCGCAGGATCCACAGCAACACGAACGTGATTAGTGACTGCTGTGCTGAAGAACATGGGCTTGGCGGGTGTCACTGAACGAGTTTGTCAAACGTTGCTGTGTGCGAGATGCAGCAATGGAAATAAACCGCGAGTAAAAGGAGGAAGAAACATTTCCAACATATCTAAACAAATGGTGGGTTAATGGATTTTTATTTTTGAGGGGGTTGTTTATTTTTATTGTTTTACATTAATTAAGAATGAAGCCATGTTTTCACATTCCGGGATCATCTGCCGTTTTACAACGGCGTCGTATTTCAGTGAAGGTTTTCCTCCTGATGGGGGAACGGACTGATTGTTTCCAGACCAGCTTTGAGGTAACCATAATCTGCACCTCCACCGTTTTGTAGTTGATGGATTGTATTTATTTCACAGACGTGCAGAATGCTGGGATTGGTACAAATCCGCAAACTCCGGCAAAAAAATAAATGAATACATACAAAGATGATATTTGTTGTATCGTTATTAAAGTCAACAGAGTACCAAACAGCGGCGCTGTACGCTACTGTTTTGGTTTTAAATAATTGCATTTGTAACATTCACGCTACATCCAGTCATTCACCCATTAATACACACATTCACACGCTGAGGGCGGTAAACTGTGATGACTGACAGAAGCTGAGTAAAGTGTGTGAAGTGTCTTGCCCAAGGATGCAACGACTGAAATGGGATTTGAATCAGCAACTCGAGCTGAGCCACTGTCACCCCGGTGAATAATAATGCTGATTAAGCTGTTACAAAAGTGCAGGTTTTTAGCTTAGTTTCTGTCTGTTGTTTTTGTCTTTTCTTTCTTTAGTGAAACGAAATGTTAAAAATACAAACACAAACAAATATTGCTGGGAAGATGTAATGATGATAGCAAAATACTGAATACATCTACATTTTTCTAAGTAAATATATTTCTTTTTAAGTCTATTAAAATAAATTTTACTCTAAATGTTGGCAGCTATTCAAGTGATCCAACACGCTGAAAATCTGTCAGTCTTTAGAAAACATTCAGGCGGCATTAGACTGCCAGCTATTATTGCCTGGATTTCATTTCTGAATGTCTTGATGCTCCAGTGAATAATTTTGGTGGCCATAATTCGAAACATAATTTCTCCATAAACTGGTCGTGAGCAGTTTCCCCCCCCTGGCAGGATTCACAGACAGTGGAGTCGTACATTAATCAGGGAGGCCAAGGATCACACACAGAGAAGCTCGGGAAATGCGGTATGACGGCTCTTCCATGAATAGAATGATGGATTAGCAACCTGTTCAAGGTGTACCCCACCCATCACCCAATGACCTCTGGAGATATACACCCACCTTACAGCCCCCAATCCCGCAGGGATCAGCGCTGTAGACAATGAATGGATGGACTGAATGATGCACCTAAAGCAATGACTGCAAATCTCTGCAGGAAGAGATTCAGATTCAGATGAAAGAATGTGAGGAAAGAAAAAACACGCACACTGTCTAGTTCTCTGTTTCTAGATGTTACTCCCACAAGGTCTAGGGCTTCAGAGAACCAGAGAAAATAAGTGATATGAAAAATTATTACAAAAAGAAGGTTTCACAAAACCAAAACACAATACAATTTAACCCAATTAATACAAAAAAAACCTATCAAACTAAAATATTAAGTGCAAATTAAATTACAAAGTGTCCAAACAAGTCAATCCAAAGTAAACCCAAAAGAAAGGACGCAAAGGGAGCACCAACCCTCCCAAACACACGCTTCAATATTGAGTCGAAACAATCAAGATCAAAGTCAAAACTGCTAACCTGAACAAAAAACAGAACAAAGTCCTTCACAACTCCCCAAAACAGTCAGTTACAAGCAGGCAGACATACAAAGCCTCGTCCCACTGGCTGCCCCACCAGAGCAATGATTTCAGGTGCCTTTTATAGTGAACAGGTGAGGCTCATCAAATCTGATTGGCTGGACAATCCTCTGCTTGTCCAATGGGGTGGCTGCTCTCCTGCAGCCTCCAGGCAGCCAGTCGGGAAGGTGCGCTCTCACGGCTGAACCTGCGTGACAGAAAGGAGCCTCAAGAGGCCAAACACCAGAGTTTCCACGCAGAGCTGTTTTCCTTTTTAGTTCTGAATCATAGAGCTTTTACATATAGATATTTTCTCTATTACATTCACAAATGTTAATGGTCTCAGTTGCATTTGGTTAGGAGTCTGAGTTGATTTGGTCAGACTGATACAATCGGCCGCCTCTGCGCATTTATTTACGTTTCGGTAATGCTGATATCAGCGTAAATAACAGTATAACAGTTATTACAGTTATTATACTGTTATTATACAGTTAAATAACTGTAATAACTGTATTACAGTTATTACAGTATAAGGTTTTTGTTTGTTTTTTTTTGTGGTAAAACCAGGAGCTATTACAGTATATAACTGAAATTTTTATCTGAGGTCTGACTAGCCATTAGCTTTGAAGTTCTCTACTTCCTGTCTACTGCTGGTAAGATAGTGACTAGTTACAGCTACTTCAGAGAATCCCTCCTATTTAAAGCACCACTTTGGAGTTTGTATGACTGAAGCTTTTTTTTTACTTCTCTTTTTATCCTCTTTGCTTTTTCTTCCACAACTTTAAAAGTGCTAACTATTGTAAAAAGCACAAATGCAGCATTATTTTCCTATCTGATGGAAGCGCATCTAAATGAACTGCAAGTGCAGCAGAAGGAGATCGGAAGAGGATTTTCCTGCTCCCTGCCAAATAGCATGACACTAAACGGACGTGACTACAGCGTCCTCTGTTAAGGCACTATTCCGCTCCAGGGCGAATGAGTGAAAGGAAGGGGGACGGTGGTCTAAGAAGGTCAAAGTCAGGGAAAAAAAAAAAAAAAAGCAGAACGCAAGATGCAACTAAACTTAAATGTGCCCTTCAATGCCCAGACTGTTGCCTGGGGCAAAGAGGTACTGGTGGAATGTGACAGCAAGGTGAAGGTGAAGAGAAAAGGCCAGTGAATGGTGTCAGCAGGAAACCAGTCCTCAGGGAGACGCCATGCTCTATGGGGTTTGCTGGAGTGTCTAGCAATCAAATGGACCATGACCTGTTTCAAGTACCGTCTGCTGAGTACAAAATTCAGCTTAGAGAATGACCACGGGGCTCTGCAACGGCTCGGAAGCATGAAGCTCTTAAAATAACTGCTGGCTGCTGTCAGAGCAGATCCACAGCTTCATATCAGGTCTGGAGTCGGTGTTGTTTTACAGCTGGAGCACACGGCTCCTTGTCAAACACACCCGGAAAACCCTGCTATACACCCTCGCCGCTGCACATCCTCTAAACTTTCTCCCCCAATCAAGAGTAGCTAATTAGAAAGAAGCGGCACTTCATATTGATCGTTCTGCAACACATTGTGGGGGAGCGGGTGGTGCTTCGTGTTGACAGGGAAAATTGCATGGTGAGATTAACTGAATTCATTACGGAGCAGCCACAATTTTCCTAATGTTTTTTTTTCTTTCTTTCTTTCTTTAACTCATACAGATTAAAGTTCATGTTCTGTGTGAATTAATCCTCACCAAACACCAGAGAATTATTAGAGCGTTTTTTCTCTCTTTTTGTCAGACAGATTGCGCGGTGCTTGATTTTATGTTCACTTCAAGGCATCGCAGATCAGTGAATTCACCAAGCTAACTGATCGCTCCTTCCTGTGGATTCTTCTGAATAAAATCACATTTACACATTTAGGGAAATTGTGCGCGTGTGTGTGCGTGTGTGCGTGTGCGTGGGTGTGTGTGTGTGTGTGTGTGTGTGGAGGGACGGGGGGCAATATATGACAGATAAAGAAATACAAACTGAATCCAGAATTAAATAGATCCTGCTGCTGTAATTATTTTTTACAGGACCGACTGATTATTAGTTATTATTAAGAAGAAAAAGCAACAAAAATGGAAAGCTGGCATCAGATCATGTTGAATATCCAGCAACCTGTAAAAATATTTAACTTCTTTTGGAGTGTGTTATTGGACAAGAAGATATTATTTAACATCCAGTTATATATAATCCATGTAGGTGCTACGTACACAGTACGCCAAATTCAGGCGCAGTTATTTACAGGCCACTTCGGTACAGTTGATCCAAGAACTCAGTCATATTGAATTGATCATAAAATGCCAACATATAAAGAAACCTTTAGTTGCCGCCACTGCAGGAATCTCTTAACCTGAGCAAGCCTGCGGAGGAACAACAACCTCCGACAAGAGGAAGCCTCAAGCAGAGTCAGACTCAGGAGGAACAGCTGAGAGAAAAGATGAGAAATAAAAAAAATATACTTGCAATTAAAATAAAAGGCAAGGAGATATGGAGTGCTGCGACAGACTGGCGACCTGTCCAGGGTGAACCCCGCCTCTCGCCCGGAACGCAGCTGGAGATGGGCACCAGCAACTCCCGACCCCGTTAGGGAGAAGGGTGACGGAAAATGGATGGATGGATGGATGGAGATATGGAGTGAAAATAGTCTCCTGTCTATCTGCTTTGTAAGTAATTTTCTGACCTTTTCTTTGAGCACCATATTTGCTCAGGCCAGTGGTTCCTACTGCTGAGGTTTTGTCTGAAGTGTTTTTAGTTGCACATTTGTGTCGGCCGCTGCCTGGCCCTTTAACGTGTCTCTTATTATTCATCGAGTCACGCTGTATGGAGGCTAATGTTGCACAAAAGATTTGGCAAGTGCCACAGATCATTCCACGAGGCAGTCGATAATGATGATGATTGTACTATGCGATTTTCATGACTCACTCTTTAATTGTATTCTCCATGGTAAGTTAGATGGACATTTATATCCCAATATTTATTCTGAGGTCGTTATTTTCGCAGCTTTTCGGGAACGCTTCGGCGTTCTGGTTCTGTGGTCATCAGGTTTCTCAGCTGGGATAAACAGAGTATTGTCCGAGCCATTTTCACCTGCGCTCCCTTCAGATTGCTATTTGAATACCGAGATGTGACTGATTATTCTTCCATAAAGGCCGTAGGCACGCGCTTGCGCGCGCGCGCATTCTCGCTCATCTCCAAATGAATGATCTGCGGCGGGCTTAATGGGAATCAGATGAGAGCCGAGACAAACGTACCCACTGGGACGAAACCCAGCAACAGGCTCTGAGCACTCACTCAGCTTTCGGTGCTAAAACGGAAACGGGTCGTTTTCCAAATTTTAAAAAAAAAAAGAAGAAGAAGAAGAAGAAGAAGAAACTTCATTTTCTAAATTGGCGCTAGTATTTAAACGGTTTTACGGCCTTAAATGTTGAAGGAAAACCACCGTGTTTGAATTCAGTCATAAATAATCAAGTCTCCCACAAATTTAGTGAGTAAATTACATTATTGTCTGCACAATTCTCTCGATCCTTGGCTGCTACAAGATAAGTCTACTAACTCAGCAGCATTCCTTCTACCTAATCTAGTTATCCGTGATGAAAATGTTCAATTAACTGCCAGCAGATACCCAGGTTCTGTGCAACAAGCTGATTATCCCCACAGCCTTTGCAGTGAATCCCCAGCCGGCTGCAGTAACGTCTGCATATTACGGTGACATTGAAATGTCGCTTGATGGACATTTCGGTTGATTTGGATTAAAACGCCTATCTGTTCTCTAGCACAGAAAAAATAACAATGTAAAAATAAGCATTGTTGCCATAACAAAACACTTTTGCACAGAAGTGTTGTGAAAGTGCGGCTACACAACGGTTCACCCAAGAGTCAAACTAATTCCTGGAGACACGAGAAGGAGATGTTTTTAAATCTTAAGATAACCGGAGTTTTAAAAAATGTTCTCAGCAGCTTATGAGAACTGGATTTCATTTCTATTTGCTCTGCCTTATTTTGCATCAAGTGAGGGATGCTTAACAGTTGTATTCCCCTAAGTCATTCAGTGTATTAAGCATTCCTGGTAAGTTAGACAGGACTAATGTAAGGTAGTGCTATGTGAAAATAAATTAGGTCTCTAGCCAGCCCAGGTTTTTGCAGCCATTTTTAACCACCATTCCAACCCTAAATAAATTTTTTTTCAGGGGATCCAGCAAGACACAAAACAAGGTTTGAACAATAACTAAGGCTACAATCTGCATAGCTCAGTTCCAGTATTTTTATTATTATGTTTGGCTAAAACCCCATTTTTTGTGTAACCGTTCACAATGCTAAACAAATGTGACGGCAGTCAGGCTTATCTGTGAACCGTTCACACAGAGGCCTCTAAAGGAAGTAATGATGTACTACAGAGGGACCCGTAGACCAATCAATTAATTGTCTAT
The DNA here is from genome assembly GCA_922788865.1 of Poeciliopsis turneri. Lineage (NCBI taxonomy): Eukaryota > Metazoa > Chordata > Actinopteri > Cyprinodontiformes > Poeciliidae > Poeciliopsis > Poeciliopsis turneri. Next base: position 658,110 of record CAKLNU010001057.1, on the reverse strand, counting down.
GGATCGATAATAAAGATACAGAGCAGCGAGAGCTGAGAGTATTATCACGAGATCGTAACAAGACAAAGCGAGCAAAGAAAAAGAAAGCGCAGCCTAATTGTGATGGTCTTCTGCTGCATCGACTGCAGCGTCCGTAGAAAAGTCTGTTTGAATGTGCAGTCAGACCACTAGTGGTGTGAGAGTGATGTGCTTCATTGACACAAACTTCCTTTGTAATGTCATAATTATAAACTCCAGCCATTGTTTCCATCTTTTTATATACGTTGTTCTGGCAAAGGAACGTGACACGCAATTCACGTCAGCGACGCAAAGTCGGTTGAAGTGCGACGTGACTGTTCAGAGTAAGATTTAAAACGATGCATCCAAATTTGCACCACGTATGGAAGTGGCGCAAATGAGATTTTCTGGGGGAAAAGAGGCAAAAATAAATAAATAAATAAAATAAAATAAGAGATTTGAGTCAATAGCCTAGGAATTACTCATTAGAATATTTGAAAGTATTTTAGATTTAAACTTAAAGATGATCTAAAGCTGTCTGTGTTTCTTAAAACAAAACAAAAACAGTGAAACAGTCTTTCAGTGCAGTGCGGACAGGCAGCTGCAAATTACAAGTAAATGTCTCCCCTGCTAACCAGCCTGAAGGTAATTCAATATTCATTAATGTAGTTTGTACAGAAAACCAGCCGGGGAATTTCAGGTAACGTTGGGACTGACATTGTTGGTTTGGGACAGACATTTTTTAGTATTTTGTTTTCTTTCTAGTAACACAAGAAGCGATGTCCGCTGAGTCAAAACAGATCACTGAACTTCAGCCAAGGGTAAATCCTCGCTTCAAAATAGAACAAAACTGATGAGCTGTCGCACGCAGTGCCCTCCTTCGGCTCTACTCCTGCTAGCTTGATTTTTTTTCTTTTCTTTTTTTTTAAAGGCTTGTATGGGCATCCGATGGGGGCACGTGGGTGTTTTGACACCCACCCATTTTACTCAATATGTGAGCTGGCATGTGCCACACCACCAGCCAAGATCTTTGTGTAACATGCTGATAAATATAATCTGCATCACCTTTTCTGGGCAAAATAGATGCGCTCCCGCAGAGCATCAAGACGCAGCAGTGTGCTGCCATAAAGTGATGAATTATTCAGTAATCTTGCAGCTCAAAATCTGTTTTTTATTTTTTTTATTTTGCATCCTTTAAATGTGCCAAATATCGGACAAGCAATGAAGTCAATGTATCTACACCTCCTGGTTGTCATAGTGACTGAATACAAACAATACCAGTTTTACACCTACTTTTCAAAAGTATTAGACATAGTTGCAAAAACTGCATCAAGCAGACTGGTTCTAAACCCACGCAATGCTAAATTTATTGCGTCTGTGATTCTCCTCGTTTTGCTACAAAATCTCGTTTGCCTATGTGTTGTTTGCAGATCAGGTTTGGACTTGATATCACGTTTGTGTCTGTTTTTATGCACGCAAACCTTTGGCAGATCAGGCCCTGAGGATGTCTGACATGTAGGAAAACATCAAACTCTGCAGAAACTTGACCAGGTTTATCACTGTGTGATGCAAGTGCAGCAGCACCGAAGGCCATACACACTCTATATATGTATATATATAACTTTATTAATTTTTTTTTTTCTTTGCACTCCAGTAGCCAGTGACATTTTGTTGCCTGACTCTTTCTTGTGTCTTTGTGCGATGACAGTCTACGTCTCTAAGGAAGGGGGTCTGGCCAAGTAAAAAAACAAATTCCTTTTAATTTATTAAACAGCAAAAGATCAGAAATATGCATCTGATTTAATTCAAAAAGCTGGAGAAATGAAACAGGTGTCGCCATGACTTTATATGTCCATAGCATGTGAACCAAATTGACCAAAGAGAAACCTTACCGTCTGTGATCAGCTCAGAAAACATGGCTGCCTTTAGTTTTGTTTTTTTTTCTTCATCTTTACATATTTTACTAATTATTTTGAAAGTAAAAATGTTTTACCTTTGGGGGTTATTTTTCAATCCTCCTCAGGTAGCAAACAGTTTTTCTGACTAACATTGTTTTTTTTGTTTGTTTGTTTGTTTTACCACCACATCTATAGTGTGTATATGAATATTGTAATTTGGACATTGCTATGTAATGTTGAATTATGGATTCATATATAAATAAATATTCTAATATAAATAATATGTAACATTTTCTTTAATATTCATCAGGTTTGTAAAAAATAAAATAAAATCAAATAAAATATGAAGGGAATGCTTTCTCCATTGAAACCAGTGAGTTTTGCCCCGGGACTAAATGCCCATGTTTTCCGTTTTCTCTGCTCTGTGCAGGTGGCCATAAATTTGTGACAGAGGGGGAACATTTGGAGCTGATCTCGATCACCAAAGAGCAGTCGGGAATATACGAGTGCATCGCCTCGAATGACATCTCCAGCTCTGACATCAGGAGAGTCCAAGTCACAGTCAACTGTAAGCACCAGGCCGCCGTATTCACGGTCAGAGTGGAAATGGCTCTTGACTTTCAGATGACATTGGGGGTTCGGGATGTTTGGTGATGTTTTGGTTGCGCATCATTTCCTTGCAAAAAGAGGAACAAACAGAATGCTTCTGATGCAGGAAGTCCACACTCACACAAATAAATATCTGCTACTTAATATATTTTTATTTGTTTCTTATGAAAGATAGTTTAATTAGTACTGGATATGCATCTACAGTTTTGATTAAAAGCAATACATTTCAATTCTGGACCTTATTAGCTTATTAAATTGTTATTTGTGTTTCAGGCTTCTGCTTGTGTTTTAGATGTTGCCTTTGAATGCCATGTCGAGATGCTTCCTTTTGATGTACCGAATTATCTTCGTGTCCAAAATCCAAATTTCCCCACCAATGTGAAAGTTTTTCTATCGCAATTGGTGATTCAGTGCAACAGCAGAAGAAGACCTCCAGAATCAGCAGCAGTAGCCGGAATGAAGCGATATGATGAAATGAAATAAAGAGATTTTTTTTTTTTTTTTTTTATCAGAGAATTTCAGCAAGGTCACCTCAAACAAGAAAACTATTTCATTCTGGCTCATTGAATGTTTACTGTTTTAAATGTCTCTGAATTGAGCCGTTTGTCTTCATCGCCATGTCAACGAATGTCAGGCAGCAACATAAAGGATGTGTGGTTTGCCTCACAATAAGGAACACGTTTTAAATTGGACTTCTGTTTCAACTTGACCCATTTTTATGTTAACAGTTTGATTTTTCTCATTGAATTAATGTGTTTTGGAAAAACTACAAACTGACCTGGTGACAGCCAAGGATGTTGCTCACGATGAGTTGAATCAGACATTTGTGTCATTTGCTAATTTTAAAAAATAGTGTAATTTCTGAGAAGATCAAGTGTTTTGGTGGAAAAAAAACCCCACATTTCTCCAAGGTGGAACTCGTCTCAACATAACACCTGCTTGACACATGCAGAATTATCCCATTCGCATCAGTTGGTGGAAATCTTAGGGAATCATCTAAAGAGAAAAAGAAATCAGACGTTGGACTAGAGAGGATTCTGCTTTGATCGACATATAACTTTCCACTGCTGATGGATAATTAATGCATTGACGGAGTGAGACGGTTCACGGCTGCTTTAAAAGCTAACGTTAACAATGCGAACAAAGGAGCGTCCGCGTCACATAAACCAGACCAATTAATAATTAAAGTTGAATTCTATGTTTGAGAATGTTTTTTTTTTATATTATTATTATTATTGATCTGAGCTCAAGGATGAAAGTCTGGAAAGAAAAAGTTTTTTTTTTCCTTCTTTCTCTCTTGTGTCTGATTCTAAAGTAAATAACATAAAAACCAACCACCGTTTTCTTTTTTAGAGGTTTTTATCGTTAATTGAAATGATAAATTGTACATGGCTTGATTAAACTAAAACCTTTTGTTCATGAAGGAAGCGTTCCTCTATTTCAAACAAGTGGGATTTTCTTCTGAGTTATAAAATTATGCGTATTACTCGTTTTACTGGAAGGTTTGTCCAGGTTTCAGTTAGATAAAGTGTCTGAAAAGTGGAGCAGTAGTTGGGTCTCAGAAAATAAATATCAGTAGTTCTCTCTGAACCGGGCTCTACTTATGTGGAATCTGGCGAAGCTGCATTGTTTTCATATTAGGAACTTCAACTGTAGGTTAATAGAAAATCTACCCTTCAGTGTGTAACGTATGTTTTGGCTTAAATCTAAAACGTCAGCTTCGGAGATAACGCTGCTGGTCTTATTGTTTCCAGTAGGCGTCTCTACAGACTCCCCCATTCTATTTGTCCTCTTCCTACTTTGTCACTTATTCCCTAAGGTTTATTCTCAGCTCTGCAATAAAGCACTAAATAATTTAATTGGAATAAAATGGGATAAATGATTAGTACAATTAATTCCCTTTAGTTGGGAAATAAAAGAATATAAACTACGTGAAACATGAACAGTAATAATTACGATGACATTTCATTGCCAATTTCACTTCTGCTTCTTTGTGCAATGACAATAAAACAAGCCTAAGTTATCACCAACCAATCAGAGTTGAGTTTATAGTGATCATTTTACATTTATTCACGTTTCCGTTTGGAAAACTGAAAAAGGAGGGGTGTGGAACTTCTATATTTTGTTATTATTCTTTAAATGTATCTGCTGCTCGCTCTGTCGGCATGGGTTGGTTTTGACGGCTGTTTTTTTTTTTTTCACCCCACGCTTCATTTTTAGACCCTCCCTTCATTTCAAAGGCGAGGAGTACGGGCACTCCGGTTGGACAGAGAGGGGTTCTGCAGTGCGAAGCCTCTGCCGTTCCCAGGGCAGATTTCGAGTGGTACAAAGAAGACCGCAGGCGAGTGGAGCTTCTCTGCTTCCTGTGTCTGTGACAATGGCTTTGGAAACAAGAACACTTGAGTCTTTTTGTTTTTCTCATCGCCATTGGTTTCCACACAGCAGTCGGTCACTTTTCGTAGCATGTCATTTGGAGCTGTGAATGAATAAAATGTTTATTCGTGTCAGATGAAAAAGAAAGGATTTACAAAATGAAATCCTGATTATTATTATTATTTATCGTCTTTTGCAAAAAGAAAAAATGAATAATCTCTGGATTAACATGCAGCCGTTGTGTGTTTCATTCGAAATGCAGGAAGTTTTACTAAAGGAACTTCTCAGAGATTAGAAAATTCATTTATAAAAAGCATTTAACCTGTTAAACAATTCTTGACAGAGGATTGTATCAGAACTTTTAATGGTTTAGTACTTATGGAAGTGTTTGCTTCTGTTAGAATTTGGTAAAACTTGAGAAAGAAATTAATACCGTTAGTCTAATAGGCAACTAAAGTCACAGCATTTTAATGTGCTCCATTACGTTTAACTTACATGGCACGTAAACTGTTGACGTCTAAAACTGAAAGTGGACCTCTGTTGCTATGGAAATGATAAGGACTGTCTTTAAGTCATGTAGAATACAAAGTGAAACCTTTTTTTTTTCCCCTCATAATAAAAACCTGCAACGTAAAATGAAACGGTTGTCACTCATCTGGACTGACACTGGAAATGCTCTTAAGCCTTTTTACCGTTTGTTGGTGCTTATTGAACACCAGGTGACAAATTTGAACATTTCTGTTACATTCCAGCAGGTGTTACAAAGTGCACAAATATATGACAGACTGTCTTTCCATACGTGCATCAGTCACTTTCCAGAGATCCACAAATTTAAAACGTTTCGTGTCTTTGTCCTTGAATTGTTTTTGTTCTGCTCTGGTCACCAGCTGTAAAAAATGTAACATTTACCTGACTGGACCAAACTCAGAAATCAGTACAGGGTTTTTGAGTGAATATATTGGATCAATAAAAATCAATCAAACCCCTGTTACAAACAAATAATAGTCACGTAGAAAAAAAAGATCTAAAAAAAAAATAAAATTTTTTTCATAAATGAAGTGGTAAATATTACAAACAACCGTAGAAATGTTTGATACAGAATAAGAATTCAGATTTATTTCTATTTTAAGCTGATTGTATATGTGACAAAACATCTGAGCCATTCCTCAGAATGAGGATGAATTGAAAAGCTTATTGATTATTGATTATTGTCTGAACCCTCACCGTTCTGGAGTTTGATAGATTGTCTTTATTTCACAGGCTTCTCAATGGAATAAACGGTCTTAAGATAGAGACCCAAGGAAAACAGTCACTGCTCATCTTTTTCAATGTCTCAGAAGAAGACTATGGGAACTACACCTGTGTCGCCATGAACGCCATGGGAATCACTAACGCCAGTATAATTCTTTATGGTGAGTATAGAGATACTTTGAAAAGTCCTGAAAATTCACACATTCTACATTGTTGTAGAAAGTCCTGGTTCTTTGTACAACTCACTGCATGTTAGTTTACTTTACTATTCATCAGCTGCATCGTTATCCAACAGTGGAAAAGGACCTTAAAGAAAATAGGGAGGCTGATGAGTAGGCCAAATAAATAATGCAATAAAAATAATGGAATGTATTTTAGTCTCTTAAGCCAAACACTGAAAAATATCTACATGTTTATATTGAAAAGGGCTGTATTTAGATTTGTGAAAAATTCCCTGATGACACCTGTGCGCATCCTGCAAAGCTCCTTAAACCCCAACATGCCATTGCTACAAACTAGTACAAAACATCCATGTTTATTTAATCATTTCATTTTAAATATGCCTGTTTTATAACTCCCTTTTAAAGGCTGAAATGGACAGCATGCACTGAATTATTTCTTCATGTTACGTAAAAACTGCTGCAGTTTCAGAGCTAGAAGGAGGGAAGATAAAGTTTTAGTCAAACAGTAAAAATGAAGATTTTGATTTCTTCATAAAAATAACGAATCACCTGGAGTGTCGCTTTCATTCTCTCACGCATGTTTGAGAAATCCTCAAATCTCAGGAGAAAGCATTTAACCCGGTGAACTAAGTTGATCTCCACATTATGATCGACTTAATATGGAGTCAAATCTGAGAGCCGTCATCATCGAAATTGCATCCACTGAATGTTAGGAATAGAAAGAATGCTTGTTTGAAAAAACAACTTTTGTGAATTTTTAGAATATATTTTTGGAACCCAGTCCTTCATTGCTGTTTTGTTTTTTTTTCTCAATTTATAATATGTTTGTTTCTCATGCTTACAAAAACATCTTATAGCATAAAGCCAAGGTAAAGAATATTAAAAACAGTGCTATAAGCCACAGCACTTGTTTTAAAGTGAACTGTCGCTAAAGTTTCTGTGCAAATGACTCAAATAAATTTGCAGATATGGAATAACGTTCCGGTTCTTCCGCAGGTCCGGGTGCAATGCATGACGTGAACGGGACGCCCGTGTGCCGCCGCTGCTCCCTCTGCCTCCTGCTGACTGTAACCTTATCCCACCTGCTCAAGTTCTGATGAAAAATGTGACCCTCACTCCGAGCTTCTCGCAGCACTGAGCAACAAGAACAGACGATTTAGTCCTTTGAGAAGAACAGGAAACCAAGAACGCCACTGGCTCACACTCTTTGCTTTCTTTCGTATTTCCTTTTCGGCTTTACATCGGAGTCTGTTCTCTGTCGGTTCACCAAGAGTGACAGGAAACTGTGGAGAGAAGGGAAAAGTTTAAACATGCACTAATTTGATGATGGTAAAACTACAGAGCTTGTGTGTCCCCCCCGCTCTCCCCCCAACCCTCCCACAAAACCTCTTTTTTGTATGTGAAATAGGGGAAAAAAAAGAAAAAAAACATGTGTGTTACTGTTGATAGTTGACTGTTTATTGCCCAATATTGAAGTGTAAATTCAGATTAATACTATTATTGTGTGACATCTGTTCAATATCTGTACAGTACCAGTAAGCTTTTTTAAGTCAATGACAAAAAAAAAAAAAAAAAAAAGAAAGGGAAATAATGCAATGTGATTGTTGAATTTCACTGTATTTTTTACAGTTGTATGCAAAACAGAAAAAAAAAAGCGCTGGTCCTCCCAGGTGATCAGTCGAGAATACTACAGAAGACACCATTATTTCTCAGGCAAAGTCCTATAGCATAGTGCATCCTCATTTTCTCCTTGATCATAGTGTGTGTAGAAAATGTACAAAGTGAACAGTTAACTCCTGCACTCTATGAAAAGGCATTCATTTCTGAGATGTTTTTTATTTTTGTTTGAAACATCTCATCATCACAGAGTCATAGCAGCTTCAAGGCATGTTCATACCGACAGTCTGAATTTCGAGTCGTGCGACTCACTGGTGTGACTTTTGCTTCAAAACAAAAGCGTTGGGAGGGACGACGGTTCGGTCTGCACGCTGTCGGCTCCTCACAGCTGACGCCTGCTTGACAGCGTTGCGAACTGCATCTGGTTTAATTAACGACGTCGTACTTTTTTGCATTCTCAATAAGCGTTTCGGTTATATTTTTGTCATTTGTACCTTTTGTTCCCAAACCATTTTTTGTTCCCCTTTCTGCTCCAGACTCTTTGTTTTGAACAAGCCATGGTTATGTAATCCATATCTTCTTGGACAGCCACAGTGGTCCTCATGCTTCTTTTTTGAGCATTAGACCTCTATGCAAACCAGACTTTATCTTTAGATTTTACAGCCGTCTTTTTCGACGTTTAAGGGAAAACGCACGGCAGGTTAATCGTACTAAATCTTTATTCTATTTATTTTTTGACATTTTATTTATTATTGCCAGGAAACGGAAGTAAATCTTAAACGTGCAATGTTCACACTTAAAGCAGTCGTTCCTCTCAATTCATATCGGTATAAGTATTATTGAATATCTGGGATGTTTCTGATCTGGATTTCCAGTGAGGCTGAGTTATATTACTATGCGTCAGTAAGTTCGTGTTTTGAAATTTCTGTCTACCACAATGGTGGACGCATTTGACATCAAGCACTTTGAAGCAAATTGTCTCGCCATAAATTTCAGAGGGGGGTCGGGGCATTAGAAATATGTGCTTGAGAAATATGAGACCATTTGAAAGACTTAGCAAAAGCAGAACAAAAACTCGAAACACTGTAAGAGGAGAAATACCTTTTTTTTCCAAAATTGGCTGTAAATCATGGTACTGGCATCGAAGCGTCATCAGACTTTCATCAGGATCTCCTGAGTCATTATTCAGGACTATGATTGGGACGACTGCGTAGCATCGGGACATCCTGGCTTTTTATTGTCTCGTCTTACTATCTCCATCAAACTTCCATCTTTTCCTGTATTTATTATTCATTCTACGTTACATATTTGCTGTCATGCTGCAGTCATGTAAGACTGTGAAAGAGAGAGAGAGAAAAATTTAGACTTCAAAAATGTTTGTTTCTTTGGTTAGAGCGAAACATCTCACTAATGTCAACACGTATGAATGTTCCCTGTAGCTGCTATGAAGCGACATTCATGTGTTGTGAATGTGTACTTTTAACCCGATGTGCCCGACATCAACAGTGGGAAGCTGTTTTTTTTTTTCCTGGACAGGCGGCCGGCCGGCGGACTGACGTTCAGGGGACGATTTTCAGTCGACCGTTTGACCAAGTTCCCCACCGACTGAGAGCTGCGAGCTGCGAGCGGTCGCCGACGTGACGTCCCTCCGTCGTTCGCTCCGCTCTCGCGGAGTAAAGAGTCGTGTTAAAGACAAAAAGAACCTGGATGAGACTTCTGTATACGGGAGTGTTTTGTACTTTACTCACCTATGTGCTTGTGAAGATGATAGTGAACCAGTCAGTTACGGACTACAGTGTCTGGCCAAAAAAAAAAAAAAGAGACGTGAAGAAAAAATGTTTCATTTCTTTTTCCAGATTGTTTTAATTTTTTTTATGGAACTGGGATCGATGAGACGCTAAGATAGACCGATGTCTGTAAAGCACATTATTGTATTGTAAATGTACCTGAACCATTCTACACTCAGATTCAGTCCAGTTGGTCCCGGTCTTTGATCCACTTGCTGCATCACACAAGTTCAACTTGCTGCCAGCTGAAACAATAATCCCTGCACTTCTCCAAAAGGACACCCTTTTTTTTTTTCTTTTTTTTTTTTTTTTTTGGCCAGTCAGTGTATTTCACAGGATGTGATATCTATCTTTAGCCGTTTTTTGTTTTTGAGTTTTTTTTGTTGTTTTTTGTTTTTGTTTTTTGCTGCTATGACCTCTGCAAACACAGGTTAAAGGGTCTGTGTCATTCTTTCCATTCCAGATAGAGCAACATGACAAATATTGATGTCAATAATCTTGAATCACTTTATTTTAAATCCCGATTAAAAAGGAAAAAAAAAAAAAAAACGACTCCAGAATTTAAGTTGTTTTTTTCCAAAGGTGTGAGCATCTATATCTGTCATATATGTAAATACCAAAAATGTACATACGCATATATGGATGCATTTTTTAGGCCCGAGCAACTAAACGCTGCGAAGGCCTATTGTTTTTGTACTGTTTCTTCTTATTATTACGATTCTCCCTCCAAATGAATTGGCTTTTTGGGGGCTTTATCATATTCAAAATCTCATCAAACTTGGCGGAGGCCTTAAGCCTGTTTAAAATTTTCGTATTTTAAGGTCGTCGCAAAAATCGCAAGAGAAATGGGTCAACGGCGCCACCTAGAAATTTTCAAAGGACCCTTTGCTATTCCCTTACTTCATCGTAGAGACATGACATTTGGTACACATGTAGAGCTCCCCAAGACGCTCAAAATGTACAATTAATGTCATAGTGCAAGTATCACAGGAAGTCGGCTAATTTGGATTGAAGCTCCGATTTTGACCCCGTTTTTGCCGTTCACAGCCTTCGTATTTGATTGAACTTCTAGGGATTTCGATTGATCAGCTTCAAACTCGGTCAGTCTGTTCATAAGGCATGTCCTACACAGAAACTCAAAGAGGCACCAAAATTACTGTGATTGATCATCATCGGGTCTCCTACAATACCCTGTCGTCGAATGATGACATCACTTAGGCCACGCCCCCTGAGAACAGGAAATGTAATGTTTTACTGTGAACAGTCGCTATCTGACCCCTTTGACCTCATCAACTTGAAACTGTACCCAGAGACAGAAGACATATTGGTGTGTTGAGGATTCCAACCCCGACCAGCTCCGATGGAGCAGGTGGCCGTGGCGGCGTGGCGAACTTTGACGATTCGCCATGAAACATCAAGATTAAATAACTTCCAAATGCAAGACGACAGCTGCATAACACTTATTGTGTCTCTACGGAACAGTCCTGAACACATTTACATGGTTACTTGATAACATCACCTTAGCCAAGCTAACACCACAGCAGCCCAGGAAATATAGGTCATGTTATGCAGGTTAAAATATTAATTATTTAAATAGACATTATTATAAGTTTTTGCTTTTTTCTTTTTTTTATTGAATTTTTTTTTGCTCTCTATAATTTTCTTTATATTAAAAAAAAATAATAATAAACTGACATTAACCTGAAAATTTCAGAGGATTTTTTTCAATCAGTGTTTCCAGTGATAGGATCAGTCACTGACTACATATTTAAGTTTTTTTATTATTCCTCCACCGACTCTTTGCATGCGACGTCACTTTCTTTGAAACTCGACCCGCTCCGCCATGACGGAGGTCAAAACAACCTATCCGCGCCTGTAAAATCTGTGAAAAAAAACGCACATGGTGTCGCTTTAATCAAGTTGATTTCACAGTGAAAATGGTCACAGGGTGCTGCACAAACAGACAAGGATACAAACCAAACTTATCAGTTTATTGTGTAACTTTTAATGAGGAAAGATTAACGGCTGCAGCAGCGTTAATCACAATCACCGCCATCCCTGCAGATTTGCAGCGAACACTATTTACAAGATAAGAGTCGAAATCAGAAACTGCTGCTGCGCAAGTGATGCAAGGGGCTGTTGCTAGGTAACCAAAGAATGAGTGAGTTGCTAGGTAACAATAACTGAATACCAGCTTGTTGCTGTTAAGCCAGGTTTATGTTAGGCAAAGAACGGCACAGACCTTCATCTCTGCAGAAACCTTCAGCCTCAGACGCAACAAATTCACTTTCTTATCCAGTGAGCCGACACTGGCCAGAAAGACAGTCGGAAATGGTGGCTTCCAAGGCATCAGCTGGGTTTCCCTTTTTCTGTTTTCGACCGTTGCGGCCCGCAGGACTGCAGTGCCATGGGAACTTGAGGCCTCGAGTTCCCAGACCATCAGACTCTAATCCCATTTGTCGCCAGGTCATCAGACACTCTCCGGCTGACCTCCGGGGCTTCGTAGGGAGTCCCGTTGGTCTCCGGCTGACCTCCAGGGCTTCGTATGGAGTCCCGTTGGTCTCCGGCTGACCTCCAGGGCTTCGTATGGAGTCCCGTTGGTCTCCGGCTGACCTCCGGGTCTTTGTGCCGAGTCATTTTGCACAAATATTGCATGTTCTCCCCATGCTTGTGTGGGTTCTCTCCGGGTACTCCGGCTTCCTCCCAAAGTCCAAAAGCATGACTGTTAGGTTAATTGATTTCTCTAAACCCATCCTTAGGTGTGAATCCGTGCATGCACAGATGTTTTTCACCTGTCTGTCTCTGTGTTGCTGGTGACCTGTCCAGGGTGAACTCCGCCTCTCGCTGGAGCAAGATACCTCCCAGATCTTCCATTTTTGGTTTGAAGGTTTTCTAAATAAATCTGTTAGCATTCGTAGCAGGAGCTGAACTCCAGTATTACACCAAGCCCTGTAGCTAATGCAAAATATTAACAACATCGTCCTAGTACTGAAAAGTTATGTCCCGAGCCCTCACAAGAATAGTCCGTCATTTTGAACAAAAATATGCAGCAGTGCTGAGGCATCGTCTGCTGTTCTGGTTTAGCCAAGTAGGATTGACGACCTCTCCAAGATGGCCACCGTGTTTCCTGCCTCCAAGCAGTCAATGCGGAGCCTATTCTTTTATTATGTCTGTGGGTTGAGCGGTTAAAGCCGCTTCTCAGCCGACATTTCCCAGAATGCAGTGTGGTTCTGGATCAGAGTTCAATAAATATTCTTCAATACAGTGGACCAACCCTGGTCCTCAGGAACCGCTGTCCTGCATGTTTTTGATGAGTCTGGACTCCAACACAACTGATTCATATGACTGCATTTCCTTCTTTGCGTTCCTGAAATTGTTGCAGTAGCTGGTTAATCACCTGTTCATTTAACCCAGGTGTGCAGCAGCAGGGAAACGCCTAAAATATGCAGGACAGTGGGCCCTGAGGACCAGGGTGGGGGACTACTGCTTTAATATATTGAATATTTTCTCAGATATATCATCTGTTGATATTTATCAAGTGTTTATCGCAATATATATTGTTAGCCCTTAATTATGGTCAACATAATCAAGGCAAAAACTGCTGACTCACCGAACAGAAAATTATTGTAAAATTGAGTGGAAAGAAAAAAAATGCAGTAGAAACAAGGATAAGATTGTGAGTTTTGGACAGGTTCATAAGGTGAAGACCCCACACAAAGACAACTCTTTGTGTTCCTAAATAAATCTGTTAGCATTTATTTAGGAACAGAAACAGAAACGTTATTTCTGTTTCAGCCACTCCTGAAACAGAAATAATAACTTTAACTTGAGATTAAAGTAATGTTTGCATTTCAAGAAGGGGATGAAATGCAAACCAACAACCCAGAATATCCTTTTTAAGGTGACTTAGTATAATTCCTTATAATAAAAAACAAATTAGAATCGATCTATGGGATGTGAAAAACATTTTTATTATATTTTTTGCACAAAATCATTATTAAATAATGAGACTCAGTTCTGTCTGTTTTCAGCTATTTAAGTGCTTCTGTCACTTTAAATCCAAATAAGCTGCTGCTGGCCACAGCCCCCAACTCATCATTTAAACTCACAAGTGAAAATGGCTGCAAACAGATGCGCAATTATACAACCGTAGATCTTTGAAAAGCAGAAAGTGGAGCCTCCTGGTTTCTGGATGGTGAGTCAACAACAAAACACCTTTTGTCCTTTCCAGCAGCCACTCTGCAGCGCATACAGTAGTAAAACCAGCTGACCAAATATGCTGGAGCGCTGCCTGGGTTGCTAGGTAACAAATCAGGTTCAGCTGGGGTTGCTAGGTAACGGTGCAGTGAAATGTGGAATGTGAACCAACCGTCAGGAGGTTTATAAAATTGTCCAGACACCAAAAAAAATTTATTTCCCCAAAATTTTGCTTTATCTCGTGTGGGTGGCGCGTCTCTGTTTAGCGAGCTGTGTTCAGTCTGCTGCTGCGAGAAACTGATGGATTCATTGTTATTATGAGAGAAAAGGTCAACTCCAGTGTTTTATTTATACATTTTAAACCTTAAATGAGGGCTTTGGGTCAGGGTTCCCACTGAATGTCATGAAACAGTTTAAAAACTGACCACTTTTGACACATTCTGCAAGAAAAACAAGATAATATTTACAAATATATTAAAAATAATATACTAGCTGCTGGTGTTCTGAGTCAACTTTTCCCATTTTGGGCAACTTTCCATTCTAATGATTAATATTTTTTGAAGGGCAATTTTGTTTACAGAGACGTCACAATCCATTTTACTTATGGTTTCAGTTTTGTTTTTGGTTGTTGTGTTTTATTTTGGATATTTAAAATATCTTCCAGTTTTACTGTAGAGATTCTGTGTGAAATTGAGAGGGCAAACTTGCATTACTTAAACATGCTCTCTGAACAGCAAGATTATCATTTATCACAATAATTTATTGGGTAATTTATCATACTGCAATATTTGTTATTTAAAACTGCAATAAAACTAGTCACAAAACAACATAATGGCAAGGTGTGGAATAACTTGATGAGTAAAAGACAGTTTGTTGCTGAACGTCATTCCCTCTGTCACAAGAAGAACATGTACTAAATTGAAAATTAAAGTTTTCACATTAAATATCTTTGTACTCAGGATCAGTGTTTGCTTTAACAATGAATCAAATGTTGTCAGAAAGAGTTTCTGCTTCATTTTGCTCTCGAAATTATTAGGCCCGAGGAGCTAAGCGCTGCGAAGCTTCTTCAGGCTCAGAAAGGATTTTTTTTCTTTCCCTTTTTCCTTCGTCTGTCCCTTTCAACGTCCGCATCCCATGTTACTTTGACCTTTGAGATTTTCTGCCAACATCAAAGATCATTCCCACACACTGAGCTTGACTTTTTAATCACGTGTCCAGATGCCAGCTGTCACATTATTATGTTGCAAAATAAGCAAATTGAATAAGGGAAAACATGTCAGTGTTTAAGCATATGTCAATATAATACAGCTAATGGCTCTATTAATTGTGTTCATGCTATCTGGTTGCCATAGCCACCCACTGTCTGCTCTGCCTCCGCTTTCTATTCGTTCTGAAACGCGTCTTTCCCAGATGTCCGAAACGGCTGCTGATGGCCGCGCCTGCAAGGTTAAACAACACAGACGACGGTTCCCCCGGCTGTCTGCAGACGAGACGGATTATCTGAAGATCCAAAGACAAAAGATTATTTTCTGTCTTTGGAAGCATTAAGTAGCACTTGGGGCTGAAGTCCTCATTTAGACGTCGTTCAATCAAAATAAAGTTAAGTGCGCTTTGCCTGAAAGTCTGAACATTGTTATTTTTTTGTTTGTTTCTTTTTCCTTGCAGATATCGTAGTTTTGGGGTCATTCATGGCCCGGTGCTCTCGTTGTACGATGAAAGGTAAAATGTCCAAACTGCACAGATCCAATCACAACATTTTCTTTTTATTTCTTTTTTGTTTTTCATTTTTTAGGTTGATCAATAGAACTTCTCTTGTGATAATCAAGAAAGAATCCTTCATCTCCTGCTTTGCCTTTAATGGTTTCCATAATCATGTTTAAAAAAAAAAAAAAGTAATTGAAAGAAAAATTATGCAAATATTAATAATTGAATAGATGTATATCAATTGTTTCGGTCTTAACCAAGTGTGATTTAGTTTTTATATGAAAGAGATGCTATTGATCAAAAAGGAACTTATTTAACGAGTTGACAAAATGAAAGAGACTCTCAGGAAATGAATCATGAAGAGACGAGTGAAAAAGGAACGAACAAAATATCCCAGGGAGAAAATATCCGTTTGGGTGACTGGGCAGGATCTCCTCGAAGAACAGCTCTCAGATCTACGCAGGTCCACACCAGACTGGAAATGAGGTTCAGCAGAGAAAATCAAGCTGTGTCAATTCAGGGATCAGAGCTATTGACATATAAGCTGTGCAACAATTTCCTTCCATATTCATTCTGTAGTGCCGAACTATCTACTGGCGATGCATACCGTCAAAAACATCTGGGAGACAAAAAAAAAAGTGAGCCGTAATGTGAGAGATGAAACCCACTCAGTGTTTTTAGAGGATGATGAGGCAGTTAGTTCTCATTCGACAATTTAACAAGAGGCCACGAGTTCCTTTTTCATTACTTCTAAATTGCGTGTTTGAGTGTGTGAGAATGGAGGGTCGAGGATAGGCTCCTGACCCCACAGTGATCAGGAGCGGGCCTCACACCGCAGTGGTTTTCAGATCCGATGGCTGCTGTTGTAACACGGAAGGTGGAAAAAAAAAAAATCTGGCCACTGATCCGTGACCAGAATGCTCCGCTTTTGTTCTGTGATTATTGGAAACACATACTGTGGCTCAACTGTTTACACTTGAGCTGCTTAAGCTCTTTGTTGCATGTTTTTCCCTTTTGTCCGGCTGCAGGAGACAAACTGTCGGCTAACAGCCGTTTGGGGCGAAGCCATCTCGTTGCAGTCTGAAAGTCCACTCAAATCCCGGAAGACTTAGTGTTGCTGGGAAATGTGATGCTGCTCCACAGCCAAGGCCAAGGTCAAGGGCATCGATGTTGTCCTGCCGTGGGTCTAAATAAGAGGTTTTAGAAAGCTACAAGAAAAATCCCAACCAAAAGAAGACGATGCGAACGACAGGACAAATAGACATTTTCGTCTTCCAGGTTTCTTTTATTAAACTTTCTTTTGTTTAGTGATTTTTTTTTTGTTTTATTTTTTTCCTCTGAGGTGAGGAGTGGAGGCGGCTGGACAAAAATGTGACAAAGATTAAAAATCCTACTTTACAAGTTATTTGTAGATTTTACCAGACAAACAATAACAGGTTTTGACAGCAATTATTTCCGAAGAAAACTTTCAAAATTTTTTCAGAACACTTGATTTTTTTCTCCCCAACTAATTTTGAAAAAACAATTTCAGCAAAAAAAAAAATAAAATTGTTCAATTTTTTTTGTCAAGTACAACTCATTATTTGCACATTTATTGATAAAAAAGTGAAGTGAACATTGACTTAAAGTCAGAACCACAGGACATGTTGCAACAATGCAGTAATTCATGCAAAAGAAACCTCAACCAAGCATTGACTGTCAGGAAATGGAAATTATTTTCAGAGGCCTGACGTTTAAGACATTTATTTTTTATATAAAAATTTTCTGGGAGACAGAATTTTGCACGTCCATTAAGTTGTGTGACAGGACCTGCTGGTCATCTAATACACTGGAATTATTCTGAGCACTGTGTATTTTGACTGCAACGAAAACAAAAAACTCACTTTTCCTTCAATCAGGACTTGCACAGGTCTAAGGGTCAGAAACAAAATGCAGCTGGCATCTCTGCAGTCCCCACACATCCTGGACACAACTGTTTGGAAAAACCAGCCACCAGAGAGACATTTTCTTCACACTCTGACGAAAACAGTGAACATCTTACAGCAAAACAAGACATCTGGTGCTATGAAAATAAAACAGTCGTATTTGTTCGACCACCACCTGCTTATTTATTTTTTTTCTTTTCTTAATACAAAAAAAATATTTTGCACACACACATGAGCACACAGTTCCTTTTATCTTCTTTTATGTCAAAGTGAAATCCCCCAGTATTAGTAAATAAAGCAGAACCTATAGTAATGAACATTACTGCAACAGATTAAATGTGATATATTAAATGTGAACAATTAATTTCTTTTCAGAAATAAATTTCTGAAAAGAATGACAAAACTGGACATGAATGCCAAAAGACATACAGCTGTAGCCCATCTGTTTATTACATATTAGTACATGTGCTGGTATCCCGTTGGTATTTCCGATAAACACAAAGATTTTTGTTTTTTGTAGATTAGCTGAAATCTGATTAAAACGCTTGTGGAGAAAAACACATTTTAACTCTGTTCAAATGTTCACTGTTAACTTCATCAGAACAGATCCACATCACATTCAATCATGAACTCAGGGTAAGAAATGAAGGCCCCAACTTTTAACTCTGATATTTAATCAATCAAAATAATTCTGACATGTGAGCTGCAAATGTGACTTACCAAATTGTGGGAACTTCCTTCTTTTATGCTTCGTTTCACAACAAATTGTGAAAAGAGGCACAATTTGCTTCTTCTCACACATGTTGAACGAGCCTGATGATGCTTGTTCAACAGATGCCCAAGAGAACATGTTAGATATGTGTTGCTATAGCCGTCATCTCATCTTTATTCTTTCGGAAGCAGTACAAGTATGAACGGCTATTGTTATTATTGTCACTATTCATAGATGTTGGTGCAAATTATTCTTAACTTTATATATCGTTCCTTAGTAACGCTGCTGCTGTAACGTCATTCTCTTTTTGTTTTCCTTGTTTTGGAAATCATTCTTGAGGTAATGAAACATTTTCTGTTTGCACCTACTGGACATTAACACAATTTACCCTCCGTATAAATTCACATATAAGATCATTTAACTTCAGGCAACTTCATACTTGAGTCAGTTCTAAGAACTGACTTATCATCTAGCTCACATTGTTCATTTAGAAATAAAATAAATTCAGTTAAGATGTTTTTTTTTTACTTTAAATATGTCCCTTTGCTTGAGCAAATTTATAAAACGCTACCAATTTTCAGTTAATGTTGGTGGGGGGGCACACAAAATAATGTTGAGGGTTCAATATGACATCCTTGCTGATGTACCTGCTGCAAAACACGTTTGATATGTCTTTGAAAGGAAGAGCAATTACGTTTGCCTGGGAATAAGCTCACCTTTTATGTAAGCACCATCTCATTATGAAATAATGATGTAACAATGATAGCATAAGGTACACACTGATGTACCATCTGTCAGAAAACCAATTGTCCCTCTTGTGAAATGCGGCAAAAAATACTGTCTTCTTATGAAATGTTATGATATGAAATGACATCAGATTTCTTCTCATGACCCTTGAAGACGCTTTGCTGTAAAATATGTCAGTCGTATTCACACTCACTGATGATGGTGAGCTATTGGACGGTCGTCACAGCTGCTGCGGGGCAGTCAGACAGAAGCGAGGCGGCCATATCGCACCATCGGCCCTTATGACAAAAACCGACAGCAAAGGCAGGCGGGGGCTCGAACCGGCAACCCACCGATATAAAATCCAAACGTGCAAAGCTAGATTAATGTGAGAGCGCCACATCCATGCGTGGGCACTGCTAACTAAAGCTTTGAAATACTTCACCGATCATCACGCCACACGTCTGAGACATGACTCAAGCTTATCTACAGAAATCTCAACCTTTAGCAATTAACTCTCTCTGACAGCTTCATTTGCATCTGTTTGTACCTATATGCTTGAGCTTTGTAATGTGTGACTACAGCATGTTTAACCCAGAGGGTGCTTCTCTTTGGGATTATAAAAATACATGTGCACACAAAGGGAGCCATTTGAATGTCCTTTTCTGATTCACACCAGGAGGTGTAACCGTTTCTCAGGCTTTGTTTTCTTTCTTTTTTATTTATTTTTTTGTTTTTTTTGCAGAAACCCATTTCTTGGCCTCGGATGAAAGCACTGTAGACTGTGAAGGTTGATGGCTGTCATCTCATTAATCATGTTTTCAGGGGGAGGTCTGCCTGGTGGATGCCTCGCTGCTCAGGCATGTCTCTCCACAAGCCAAACACTCTCAACACGTAAATGTGGAAATCCTCTTTTGTAAACCAATTTTGATATTGTTTTCATGTCTGTTCCTTTAGATTGAGAAAATGAGTCACTCTGTCGCTTTGATGCTTTGATGCTTGTCTTTTTTCTTTTTTTTTTTTACTTACAGTTTAGAAAATGGCTTACTGTATTTACATGGAAACTGTTTCTAACTAGAACTGTGTTGGGCATGTACTGTCATACAGGATTTTATATGAAGAAGCCGGGACGACCAGCAACAATCCACATGAACGATCTCGTATTCCTGTGACGGTTGATTGAAATGCTTTTACCTCCAATGATGAAAACATCACAATGGGATGAAAACATTGGAACGAGCTGGGGCTTAGCATTGCAAAAGAAAGAATGAATGAATGGAGTAGGAACCGCAGATGCAAATTGATGACGGAGGTCTGATGGCGCCGCTCGCTGCAGGCGAGGGGTTAAAAGAACGAGAAGGAGACAGAGACAGATGCAAAGTTGCCCTGTTGAATGCCTTGTTTTCCTGTTTGTGGCAAAAGCAATAACCTCTGCAATGCCACGCCTCAGCACATCGCAGCAGGCAGTTTACCCGTGACCACAGGATGTCTCTCCGATCTGAAGGTTAAAGTGAATAAAGAAAAAATTACCAAAAATAGCCGACACACTTTGATACCATTTTGCATCACTTTTTTACATCCTTTGTTTTAGTTTTTTCTTTGTTTTTTGTTGTTTGCTTTTTGTTTCCTCAGGAATATACACCTGGGAGGTGTAGATTCCCAAGAGAATATACGCTGAAGCTTCTTTTGTGACCCTACATAAATGAACAGAAACAAGTCCTGCATAGGAGACAAACACAGTCCATAGTCTTGTCCATATCAAGAGGTAAAGAAGACAAAAGGTAAAAAAGGCTGAGGGGAGTGTTTGTGGGATCAGGTGACGTTCAGAGAGTCTCGCCAAATTCTCATCACTTCAGTTGATTTTTGTTTTGTTTTTTAATATCAATGGTCAAAATGACAGACAATGAAAAAGTCAAGCACGACGTCTGCTCCAGAGACGAGCAGATAATATATTGATGATCTCTGTGACGACATTCATAAAATAAATGAATGAATAGTACATTGGTGTATGCACACCGGTGCTAATACACCAATGTACACGACCACCACCATCTGTTATGCAGTGTTTAGTCTTTGTGTTGCACTGCAGTGCAGCACAGGAGGAAAATCCAGCAGAAAACGGACATTGCTTTGTCTTTATGAGTATATGATGCGTATATGATGCTGATATCATCATATACTCATATATCATCATATATATATATATATATATATATATATATATATATATATATATATATATATATATAAAAGGGTGTTGATAGTGTCACACAGTGTCACAGAACAGTCTGACTCATAGCTGGACACTCAGGCAAAAAGGCACTCATCCAGAGCCTGGCTCAGTTAGAAATCTATTCCTTTTGTGAGAGAGTTTATAGTCTTAGGATTCACCTCAGGCCTTTTCAGGATGTTGTCTCAATAAAATGGAAGATTCAATGCTCTCTCCTGGTTTTCCGGACAATTTTTGGTACTAATCTTTAGACCTCCGCTATCCACGAGTTGCAAAATGTTCCAACAGGACTTTGAAAAAAAATGCAGTACTCTGATTGTAAAAAGCCTTTTTGATGTGGAATTCTATTTAAAATAGATGAACAAACTGTGAAGTTAACGGGATGGGTTAATTGAATGTAATTCAGGCGAGCATATGAAGAACTCATGGTTTTTGTTTTAATCATCTTGGGGTTCATTTGTAGTATTGTTCTATTACCACATTTACTATTCATGGTATTTTACTTCATTTCGAATAGACAAAACAGTGGGTATGAGTGAAACGGTTTCACTGTGCTTTGTTTTCAACTCACTGATGATTAAAAAGTAACTCTAAGTGCAAATTTTCTTTTCCAACAAGAAATCCAGACAAAACAATTTAGATTCCTTAATAAATCTATCAAAAACCATCATCTGACCATGTCTTAATTCTAATATCACGGACAATATTTGTAGAATTTGGATTTAATAGTATTTTTGTCTGGACAGATTGCATAGAAAGGTGCTATGCAGCTTCTTACTGTGTGTTCAGTGTGTGGAAGAATATGTTATTTTCTATGTTGTATGTCATTGTTTCTCTGAAGAAAAAGCTCCGAAGCAGAATGAAAACACACAGCTTTACAATACACAATTTAGACATGAGCTCGATCCAAAAATATATTAACTAGCACCTGTCTACAATCACTGAACAAACACTGTGCTCCCTCTCATGCTGGTGGCACGCAAGCCTAATTTATAGACTTGTTATGTAAAACACTAAATTTATGCCGTATGAATTTTTCAAAATAAATCTCAACTGATTGTATTCTGCATGACAAGCCTCCTCCAAACTAATCCCCTTGAAGCTCCTTTCACTTTCTGTCTGATACAAAAATCTTCCAACTCTATAACTTTGACATAAATTGAGTTTTGTTAAGCAATATGTAACATTTTATCAAAGAATATCAGCACATTAAACCCAGTAATGGCCTTCTCTTTTGTTATTCGGCTCAGTGTGAAAGCATGTTTGTGTTTATTGGGTTTCAGCGCACAAGCAAACAATACAGAGCAAACCAAAAATGAACCAGCAAAGGGCTGAGAACCAGAGTTGGACGACTATCTGGATCTGGACCTTTACGTTCCTGTATGACAGATAAACCTTCGGTGGAGGACCAGAACATTTTTATTAGTGTAATTCCGAGATCCTCTGCACCTTGTGCAAGAGAATATAAAAGTAGGTTTGGCTTCAGTGGTACGTCAAACATGCTCCTTTTAAAAGTCATGCTTGGTAGCAGCAGGAAGAATTTGCATTTGCTCTGACAAGTCTGCAAAAGCCCAACTTTTAAACTTTTAAATGCCATGCAGAGAAAAGGAAATTACACAATATTCTACTTCAATCCAAGAGAAGCTGAATGATTTTCAATCCAAAGTCGGCTTTTGTGAAATTGCCTGAACCAACTTCTGTTTTTTGCCCTTTTTATCCGACTGTATTGAATTATTTAGACGTTATTTTATCATTCATTTCCACTTTTGTCTTTTGAATTCAGGTGATGCTTGATGATGTATTGCGTGTTCGGAGTTTCAGTGGAAATCACACCTTTATCCCCACTGCTTAAAAAAACGCAAAACATCTGTTCTGATTGTCAAACTGAGCTGGGAAAGACTTTTTTTCTTTCTTTCTTCAACTCTTTGAAGTTACAAACGTTTCTCACGTTAGCTTGCCTGAACTTTGGCCCGTTCCTCCAGACTGAGGCGGTGTAACTAATACGGTTACCTGGTCATGATGAATCACTTCTCTCTGTGCTTTTTTCCACGTCTCCCTTGTAACTCCCAAAGTCAATTGTTTCATAAGCACAATAATGCACTGTGTGTATTTAGCGAGGAGCTGCAATTATCTCACTTGATGAGTCTAACATCCAATTTTAAAGTGGAGGATGTATCCAATTACCAAGGCAATACACAGACCAGCTGGAAACTTCTAATATTTTCCTCCAGTAACCGAGGCAGAACATTGCAAACTCTATATGGCTGCACAAATAATGATGTCGCACTTATTGCATATGACAGTTGCAGATATTTTCAGCCTCGTTTTGCAGCCCATGGATGATATTTCCTATGAGGACACAAGTGATAACCATAGCAACATTATAAAACTAAAAGTAGGCAATCATCTTTTCTTTGAATTCTTGTGGGTAAAGAAGTCTTCAGAACAAAGAAATAATACTGATGCTTTTCTTTCTTATATCCTACATGGTTGAATGAAGACTGAAAAGCTTTGAGGGACCAAGCGCCGTCAGCGTCGATCCTGACTGAGATCAAACTGTTTGCTGCCCAAGGCTTCCTTATCGTAGATCTTCTCAGTTTCACATGTTGTCTGGATGCCGGCAAGTTTAGGACCTAGCTTAGGCTTCTGTAATGAAAAAACTCCTCAGAAGTGTGGTGCGTTTTTGTGCTTCATTCTTCTCTGAACCACGTTTCATTCCGATTATAGCTGCAGATCTTTCAGTGGATCTCCCCACCGGGTTTGCGAATCTTGAGTTTGGAAGACCCTCCAATTGTTTGCCATAACCAAACAGGACCTGTGGCAGACTTTAATTGGAACTTGTAACTTTCTTTTAAATATGGCTTCTCAAAAAAGACCAGGTAGAGTTTGCATTGCTATTTCTTGAAAGATTTCCCTCTAAGGCTGTGAATCTCTACTTGTTAGCCAGTTACTACGGACGTCTGGATTGTTCCTCTAAATAATGCCCTACGTGCAAGGCCTGTTTGTTCAGGTCTCTTAGTGTTTGCAGTTGAGTCATACTCTTGTTTTTCAGATGACGGACTGAACATTGTTCTATGAGGTAATGTTTTAAAACCCAATCCTACTTTAAGCTTTTGCGAGGCCCTGTGTTTGGCCCTGCTATCCCAATGCAGGCCAAACATTCACAATGTTAAAGTTAATATGACATTAAAAATCGTCATCAGTAGTAAAGGCCATTAAAACCTGACATGTAGTCAGATAAGGTTAAAGCTGGAAGCTAAACCTGGGCACCAAGGAGCTTTTAAGATCACTGGGACAATATGTCTGGTTTCACATAAACACAACAACTGCCAGACGTAGCAATGATAAAACACATGAGGCGCCGTTTAGAAAAACTCACCAAATCTTTTACAAATCTTGACAGAAGCGCAACACAATAAACTGTTAGCCATGATACTTATGTAAAAGCTTCAGTAAGAAAGAAAACAATTTCTCCTTTCTGTAGCTGTTGCCCAGCTTGTTTCACAAATAACCTGAGAAAGTCAGGCAGTGGCTGCCTTGTGCACACTAGCTGCCGCCATCTTGATGAAGTGCAGCGCTCCCTGAGAGGTGATCAAACTTCAGTTCATTCTAAATGCGGTTAATTGTGTGGCAAAATGACTGTCCAGGATAGACGGGAGATCAGTAGCGCCATCCCTCAAGCTAGGATAGAATAATTACCATGTCATTTCCAAACATCACTGGGGGATGAATAATCATCTGCAGTCTTTCTGTCTCTCCTCTTCTCGTGTGGAAACAAACCATGATTAGTCTGTCAGATTCAGTCGATGATTACCACAATCAGTTTCAATAATGGCTCTATCTGTTTCATGCCTCTTTGATTTGGATATTGGCTCTTTTTTCCAGATCAAGGTGTACAAATCTCAATATCAAAGCCTCAAAGGGGGCCGAGCTCAAAAAGGAAGATGATGGACGAGGACCTTGAGAGAGGAGGCAAGTCACGAGGAAGGAAAAAAAAAAAAAAGCAGAATTCCCTGAAGAAAAAGCTGAAAGTTCTCCCCATTTTGTGGGGCTATCCTTTCTAACTGATCATGCGGAAATGAATTTTGACACACCAGAGTGGGTGGGGGAGGAGGGCGGTGCATTTTCTTCACAACTTCTTAAGGTAAGGCTTGAACTGAAACCTTTCAGACTTTCCTGAATAATCTGCATCGACCTTGTGGTCTGCTGGCTTCAGGATGTTTACAAAGAGAATTATGCATTGAGAATCCCACTGACTTGTTTTTGAAGGCACAATTTCAATTTTCCTATAGAGTGGAAGAAATTAGGGAACCGACCAATGGATTCCCTAATGTGATCTTTTCAAATTCACTACAGCCCGGATATCGACGGAGTGCCTGAAAAATGAATTACCGTTATTATTATTTTGGGTACAGAATCACCAGAGAACCGTTGTGAGGACTGATAAAATGGTTGGAGAACCTGTGGTGATGTGGCGAAGTGACTTCAGACCAGAGAGGAAGAGCAGAAAGCACTCAGAGGAAGAAGATGGCAAAGAAAAAGTGGAGTAAAGGAAGTAGACATAACTACTGAGGCCAGACATTAGGCACAGGGACCTGCAACCAGTAGGGCAAAAGAAAAGGCTTTCTGATGAGCTGCATGATCAATCAATGAGGAAGGTGAAAATGATCTTTATCGATCAGCTGGACAGACAAATTGAGCTGGATTAGCTTGGTCATCTGACTCGACTATGAATTATCCTGAGAAATCGTTTCTCTGAATAATTGCTGTAAAAAAATAAACAGAAATGAATTTCACTTCCTTCATTTCTGATTATATTCATGAGAACAAAATGAGGAAAATAGTTTTGATAAATTAAAAATGGCCTTTGTCTGTTTTCATAACACACAAACAATATTTTAACAAATATCTTAGTCCTTCAGTTTTTTCTACTTTTTTTTCTGAGTTGGTCATAATAACGCTCGGCCAGCAGAAGCTCATTTGCATAAAAGTTACAGCTCCTGCCTGCTCAAAACAGGCAGGACTAAACATGTGAAATCTCACTGTCTGAGACAAATTTTGTGCAAAAATAGTAATATACATGCAACAGTCTGCATATAGTATGCAGACTGTTGGTTGCTTAATTTTTTCCTGGAATTATGATAACTTCGTTGTCATCGGATACAGTGTTGCTCACCTTTTCCACTGGGACGGGGTAAAAAGTTTATGTTGGCATCAGGGACAAGAGCTGCTGCTGACTGACTCACCTGTTGTCACGTGTGGTAAAACGTACAGGGAATGAGATAAATATATGAATATCTTGGTATTTCTTTTCCTTAATTCATGAAATGCTATGCAAGGGCCCTTAAAATTGTCATAACTTTGCCCCCCTGCCTACAGGGCAGATGTTGACTTCAGCATCTTTAGAAGCTGCAGCCTGTTGCAGTTTTATCACAGTGCTTACAAATCATTTGTATTATAATTTCTCCAGAACTGCTTCTGTTCTACCTTCCAAATGACTTTTAAATACAGACAGATTCATGAACTCACCTCTGGGCCTCATTATCAAGCCAAAATTCATGGGACAGACTTGACTTTTTGGAGAAATATAATCTCAATCTTAATATCAAGAACTTTCTATGCGTGAGATGTTGAAGCCTTGATGTCACTCCTTTGGGCCCAGAGAATCAAGGACAACATCGTGGCACCGTGCACAAACCACGTCTTGTTGTGATTGATAGAATTCGACTTGGGAAATTCTCTGCTTCCTATATGAACTGGGGGAGTAAAAAAAAAATAAGACATAAAAACTTTTTAAATAGTTGGAGTACTTGAATGTCACCAAATACATACAGTTGAAAAGCATGATGTCAATCAAGGAATTCCACAGGGCTCTGTATCCAGCCACAGGACATCATTTAGGGGAACCAGCAGATGTTATGTTTCTTTTCTTTTTATATATATAAAAACTACAACATGGTACTTTCTGTTAACAGATTATGAACGATCCGGTGAATCTTCTTGTTTGATGAACGTGAGCAGGTCCACTTTATTTTATTTTATTTTTTTTTCCAAATAATTATGTAATGTATAAATGGCATGGGGTAAAACAAGAAGCATCCATAAATTCACATTAGAAAAATGAAATAAAACTCTGTCACCATTTCTAAATACTTAATACTATTATGAATATACTTAACACTTTTGTGTACAGGTTATATTGGAAAAGAACAAAAATAGACAACAAAGACAGATAATCTGATATATTTGTAAATAATTACAATTTTTTCTCTCTCTCTTCTGTTCTCATGTTCAACATATTCAGGACTAAATATACTTGGAAAATTAAAATAAAGTTAGCATTACACAACTCCAATATATTATAATAATATTACAACACTGAGAAGAAACAAAAAAATATTTTAAAGTCAAAAACAGTTCTGCTTCCAAAGCAGACCGAATGATAATAATATACATTACAAAATGATAATGTCTTCATGTAACCTCCGTTGCTCCTGCTCCACTCTCTCACTTTGACTTTGAGGTATTTATCATTCACCTCTCAAACTAGCTGAAAATTTGC
The DNA here is from genome assembly GCA_922788865.1 of Poeciliopsis turneri. Lineage (NCBI taxonomy): Eukaryota > Metazoa > Chordata > Actinopteri > Cyprinodontiformes > Poeciliidae > Poeciliopsis > Poeciliopsis turneri. The sequence continues at coordinate 630,340 of CAKLNU010001057.1, read as the reverse complement.
ATTTTGCTGCAGCTGAGATTAATATTCAATGTGATTAAAAATAAAAGAACCATTGCAATAAGATAGAGACATTTAAATAACAGGTTACTTTTTTGTAAATGTCAAAGGAAGCAACACATTTTATTTTATTTATTTTTTTTTTCATTTTTTATAATTTAGACAAAAATATTGAAATCTTCAGTTGAAAGAGGAAAGAAAGACAAAACTTATTAAGAAGGTCAAAATCAGTGCTTTACAAGATACTTCATTGTGCATCAGTTTATGTTTCTGTGGGGGGAAAAAAAAATGCGCACGCACACACACACGCACACACACATACTGGCGCGCTCACGCGCACGCTTGCAAACAAACCAATTGTTTTCAAATCCAATTCTCTTCAAAAGCGCAGCAGGAAGGGCAAAAATGCTATGAAGAGGAGACAGGTGTGAAAGTGCGCTGTCTTCACACCGCCACTGCCGTCCTGAACTGCTCTCGGTCCTGACAGGAAGGAAGAAAACGGGAAAATAAAATGTTAGAGTAAGTTTCACAGACAGTCATTGCTTCTTCCACAGTGCTAAAACTACTGGCGGGTGAATTGTTAGATGAAGCTTCTGTCTGCTGATAACAAATTCGAACATTATCAGGGAACGGAGCGTACCTTGTGGCGTTGTAACAATATGCATTAAACAGAAAGTGATTAGATGTAATACATTATGGTGTTTAGGTTAAGTGTAAACTCAGATGAGATGGAACGGAAGTTGATTTTCTATCTTTTCTGTCGAACGTCTGTCATAACGTTGGACCCCACTTATATTCAGCAGTCGACCTTACCAAGTTCCAACTTGAAAATGACAACTTCCACTAATTAGCATTTAGAAAGTCCAACATTTCTGAAGACCTCAAAATCCATCATGCATAAAACTACTGATACCTACAAGAATGAACTGTTTGCAGTTTAAATTCTAATAATTTCTACATGATAAAAAAATGCGAGTGAAGGAGCCACATTTTCAGCCAGCGGGTTGGACAGGGGGGCGAGATGGCTCTCTGCTCAGCAATTCTGCACTTTCAAAAGAGATCAAGATGCAGGGGGACATCTGTGGCAGAGGGGACGCCAAACAAAGGTGACAGGGAATCCGAGCACTAACAAGTTCCAAACCCCACCCCTGTTCCTGAAGGCAGCAGTTTTCCTCTTGGAGGCAGCTCAATGTTTGAGCAGCTTGTTAACCCGCAGATCACAGCCGACCTCTATGCATCACCTTATCTATACCAGTTTGCCTATTACCCCTAACTGCCCTACAGACGATGCAATATACCCCGATCTGTTTTAAAGCAATCCCTAATCTGGAATATAGAGACCATTTTATACCAGAACTTGTACATTGTTATTATCAACACTCCCCAAATTTACAGAGAAACCTTCTGGTCGGCCTAAAACTCCTCCCAACACTTTCTGACAGAGTCTTGACACAGTCACTCCTTACTAGAACAAACATTTCCAACTTGATCATGCTATAAAAAAAAATTAATTCAGGATACATGCTCATTGCAGCCACACTGCTAACACCCAAAGGTGCAGACATGAGGAAATCCTGGTCAATACACTTGCAGACGAAACCAGATTTATGGTGCAGACGACCAGGCCCTGAATAGCCGAGAAGGTTGTGTCAGAGTCAGGAACAGGGCGTCACAATCTCCTCACACCCCGAACACACACCGTCCTCTCCTTGGTTTTTATGATTTTCTCCACCCTCATTTTTGTTGAATCCAGCGAAATGCATTCTTTTGTTGTACGCTGTCTGGCACACAGTGGCGTGAGGATAAATTCACATTATCTGATTACAACAAAATGACTTGCATCTCCGAAGGCAAATGGAATGCAGCATATGGCCGCTGCATTTACATCCACCTTCAAAGAATATTTTTATGACATCATATTGAATGAAAGCTGCAGCTGATAGTTGTGCAACAAACATGTAATGGGAAATATAGTATTTTGTGCAAGATCCAATTATTGCTTGCTAAAATGAGGAAAAAACATGCAGGGAAAGCGTAACAGAGAAATACATTGAAATATGTGGGGTTGTTTTGTTTAAGGGAGAATGTGCACATTTATGTTGTGTATTGTATTAGAACCTCTCATAGGATCCTTGGACATTTTGTTGTGACTGTTAACTGCATCAGTGTATTCTCCAGAGTAGTAAATTTAACATGTTTCTGGTTTAAGTTGCAGAAGGTGGTTTTAAGAAACACAACATGTACAATATTGGCACAAACAATGTTAGAACAAAATTCAAATTTCTGGCATTTTTTTTACAGACCTAAATAAGAAATATGTTATTGAACACGGGTCCAAATGGATAATCAAACTATAAATACAACAACTCTTTCAATCACACAGTAAATGCAAGATACTTCATCACCGCTCTGTTGTTGAACCTGAAGTGCCAGGCTGTAAAATCTGTTGACAAAGCAAAAATCTGAGCAATCAACACCAAAACAATGCAATCACAGATTGCAATGGTGATGCACAACAGAAGCTCTGAAGGCATCAGCATCAATTTTTGAAGAAAACTGCATGAGTTACAAAGTTGAATTTCTCTCTGGGATTAATAAAGTATTTTGAATTCAAAATTGTCTTCATCTATTTTTTTAGCATTTTTATTTTATTTTATTTTGCAATACCTTCAAAGCAAAAGTAAACACTGGTAAATTTTTTTTGTGGACTCGTTTTTCTTTTTCTCTGCACATACAGCGAGCACAGATAATCTGCCAAGCTGTTTGTTTGTATTACATTGGGTACTATTTTTAGATTAAATCTGAGCAAATTGTATCATTTTAATGTATTCTTTACTATTTTTGCAAAGCAATTTAGACCTCAAAATTAAGGCTATGTACTTATTACGACGTGACTGTTACTTTGCAATTAGAGAAACCTTTGTTGCATCGATGTTTTTTCTTTTGATAAATTAGGTCAGTCTAAAAAAAACACAAAAAACAAAACACAAACAAACAATGTATTTCGATTGAGGCCAAATTTTAACTTTGTACTTTGAAGCTTTTGATGTAGCGACTAATCATTTCCTCTGAATTTCCACTATTCCACGGTGTCCTTTGGGGTCTCTTTCCAGTTGCTCTGCTACTGCGGATTATCTCTAATCCTGCATATGGCTTATTAGAATAATTACACTGACTTGCATTTAAAAGAAAAGCCATTAATACACTTCTGCTGTCTTAATGAAGTGGCTTTGCTTACGAGACTCTTCAACTAGCAGTCACTGCATGCAGTAAGTGAGGCCGTCCATCTATGTTTCAGCAGCACATGGCGATCACTTCTAAGACAATTTGTAGACTTTTACAACCGAGGTGGAAAAGATCAACGTTTAGATTAAATAAACGGTATCAACATCTCCAAATCTGTTTATATCCGAGGAATGCCGTGCACAGTACAGGCATACAGGCATACAGGTTCAGTCAAGGACATTATAAATGGTAAAAGATGATGAATACTTACAATGGCCGCATGCAAAAATCAAAATGAAGCCAATGTCACACAGGGCCAGTTAGGTGTGAAAAGGGGAGAGATGAAAGATGATTAAGAAATGGAGTTTGCATTTGCCATTTTCACAATCAGTCACATTATACACTGACGGCAGTTTGCGTTGACATTTATCCTCATCGTGATTTAAACCCGTCCCACGATCATTCAAACATCTGTCTCGTTTAGTGAAAAAGGCAGGAATGAAGAAGGACCGGAAAGAGCCAAGAGATTATTTCTTTCTGCTCGTCAAATACGAGAAGGAAAAGGGAGCAGAGTATAACTGTGAAAATGACAGTATTCAGAGGGTTACCAGCATGCAGTTAATGCTTTCTGAACATTGGTGAAATACACGCTGGTGTGGAATACTAACCTTGCAGTAGTGTCGAGCTAGTGGGTTCAATTACCACTACATCAGGGAAACAAGTGCAAAAGAGACAGAACAGCAACACATTGTTGAGAATACTTGAAAAAAGCCTGAGAAGTCGGCCTGTGAGAGTTTTCTTTTTACATTCTGCCTGCACTTTATATCCTCAGGGGTTCAAGCTAAAATATTGCTAGCGCTAGAAGGCCGACTTACCAATGGGAACATATCAGCATATTGATTCTCCTTGGCATTTTGTTGATAATTTCGCCTTAAACAAGTAGTTGAACAAGTTGGCCTAAGTATGCTGTAAATTGTCTATTAACTAAAAAAGTAATACATAAAAACTCAATTCAAAGATTGTATGTCTTTCATTATATGTTTTGCCTGTGGAAAGTCGCCTTTTTAACTGTGCAATGAACGTCGTGTTCAGGTTTTGGTCCGTTCTGTACAGAAATCTATCAAGTAAACATAGGAATGTTAAATTCACCCAGGTTGTTTTTAATCAAACTGCGTTTGACTGTCGTAAATTTAGTCAATGCTACACTGTGTCACTGTTGGCTGTAAATTAAATGTTGGACGCGCAACATTTCTCTCCAGAAGACCGACTCATTTGCATGAGCTAAACTAACGAAGGATCTAACAGGTGGTTGTTACCCTCATAAGCTAAAACCACAAGCCACAAAGTGTCTAAACACTGCAGCTAGCAGGCAATGATATTGCTTTTACATGTAAAATAAATATTCCTCAAATAAAGTCTATTGTTACAACTAATTGTGAATCCCTTAAAATGCTAAGTGGTGGCAGAAATTTCAGAAACTCAAGCCATTGTTGTTCTTGAGTTGTGATAGGTCTTAAAAATTTATCTCAAAGAACACTCACCTTCAAATCAGACTAAAATTAACCTTTTCTCTTCTTTTTGCAAATAATTATCCAATTTTTAGTCTCTTAATGCCAAGCATGGTAGACAAGCACATAAAATACATTGAAGTTTGCAATTACAATATAACAAAATGCAGTTAAAAGGCCATGCAAACTTTTGAAAGGCACTGTGATGGGTTACCAACACATATTATCTGTTACTTTGATTAATTTAAATAACTTCCATTGTAAATAACAAGAACTACCCTAACTACTGCTTTGGTGCTTAAGTAAATTATTGTAATAGTTCTAGAAAGACAAAACAAAACCTTTCTGTTCAAAACGAAACATTAAATTATATTTTGTCTTTTATGGTGAAAATAAAATTGATATTTTCCACATTTGATATAAGTGATATATTCACATTTACATTTTCATATCTGCAAGACAAAACCTCATATTAAGACTTTTCTCAAAATGAAAGAGATGAAAGAAAAACTCAAGTTATATTTTTAGGGCATCGTAATCAGCCAAAGATCCTCTTAGTGTCTTTAAAAGTATCTTAAATTGAAACAACTTGAACAAAATGTTGCGAGGAGGTGCTGATTCTGGCAGAGTGTGTTACGGCCCCAGCAGGGAGCCTGGTGCCGATTCCTTTAAAGAACAGATTCAGCAACTTCGCAGCATTTTCCAGCTCAACTTTTTACTTCTCCCCTCTCAAAACTGATGAACCAAATTAATAGACAGATGGATTCCAACTGTTCCCTCTAAGAATGTTCATTAACATTCATTAAGCCCAAACAAATCGAACTAAATTACAGCACAGATCAAGAATATTGTAATAATGTACGTCGCAGTCCACCAATCCATGCTCGGTCGCCTAAGATGACTGCTGAAAACAGTTCAACTGTATAGCGCAGGACCCTGAATTAGTTTTTTAACACAATTAAGTGCAACTAAGTCTACAAAATACTCACCATACAAAAGGAAGTTTGTGTTTGAACTGCCTAGTTTGTTGATGGCAACACATGTGTAGTTCCCGTAATCACCATCAGACACATTGTAAAAGGTCAGCTTTGACAGGGATCCCATGTTGATGATCTCCATGCCATCAAAGCCATTGAAGATCCTGGAAAGAGAACGAATGTCAGCAGATAAATACTCTATTAAAATAAAAAAATAAAAAGTTGGTTATTGAACTTGGAATTCAAATTTTATCATTTGTAAGTGTGGCGGTGGGTTTCTAATCAAGATTGGGGGAAAAAAAAACAAAAAAAAAAAAACAACGTACATCCCAATGTGATTACCTTCTGTTGTCTTTATACCACTCAAAATCTGCCTCTGGCACTGCGTCGGCCTCGCACTCCAGCACTCCTCTCTGACCCAGAGTCACTCCGGCATCTCTGCCCTCTGACACGCTGGGAGCGTCTGCAAGGAAGACGGCAGAAGATAGAAGAGCCGTTCCGGCAAGAGCAGGGCAGCGCAAAGTTCAGCTTATCGGGACACAGAAGTAGTAGTTTTCCTATCTCTGCCTGGGCTTCAAGCGTAAGTGCAATCTGGATAATGCTGGCATCGTTAAATTTAGTGGTACCTCTGGAAAAAAAAGCTCCAAAAAGTCTCAGATGAACTGTTTATTGCAGTACGCGAACATCGCATTTTAGAACATTTCGACCTTTAGTTCAAGTACATTTGATTTATAAAGAAACTGAGGGGACAGAAAATGCCCTTGACATAATCTCAGATCCTTCAAAATACCTGTAACCAGTTTTAGGCACAGAAACAAATCTTCACAAGATGCCAAGATTCACTAAGTCTCATAGAAGTTTGAAAAGATTTAACCTACTTAAATAGATCTATAAAGTGAATAAATCGCTCTATAAAGTGAGTTTTAGGCCAGACTTGGAAGAACGGGGATGAATTGGACAAATACCGAACGTCTCTGCGTCTCATTTAAAAGCTCGACAGTGGCAATCCGTACGAGCCACAGTTTGGATATTTCACCTACTTATCCCAGAATGAAGTGCCGCGATAATCAAGTCTAGATGAAATAACACACGGGTGACCTTTTTCCAAATCTGCAGCAGGTAGAAAAGACCGAAGTCTGAGCTTGTCTGTGTCAGTTGTACTAAGTAGGATCACACATGGACTGTGGAACATGAAACAAAAGGCTCCGAGTTGAAAATGACACAAAATTAACCAGATAATAAATCAGCAGGAGAAGATTTTAAATGTCAGAACAGTTGGGATCAAAAACATAGCAGTGGCACCAGAGTTTAATGGGACACAAAATTAAGAATTATCTTCAAAACAAAGATAACCCATGGATTATCTGTATGATAGGAATTATATTCAGGCTAACAGTTTTGAGTCTCCTGTACAAATATGAAATGTTTGAACCCTTTTTCTGGGTTTGTACATGAAGCATTTCAACAATAGAAAAGTGAATATTCAAATATAATTTGTGTTTTTAGAGGATGTTGAATTATTTTCACATTTTATTGTCAAGAAAGTTGATAACAAAATTCAAAGCACATAACACTGGATAGATATATCTCTTTGCACATGTGGCCAGGGTGTGTGGTTTATTTGAAATTACTTTATGAACCTGAAACGAATACTAAATGTTGCTTACACACAAAATATCCAAAGTTCTCATGCAGAAGTCTGCATTGCAGCAAGTCTGAAAAAGCCTCTGACTGAAGACTCTGTGGTTAAAAAGCAGTCTTATGAAGAGGATGTTCAGAGTTGCCCATAATTTTGCATAAAAGATTTGCAGCACTTTTTTCAAAATAAATGTTGACGCAAACATGTCTGTAAAGCACGGGGGCTGCTTGTTAAAAGAAAGAAAAGAAAAGAAAGCTTCAGTTTTAATTGTTTAGTTTTTTGGCATCACAACAAACATGTTTTTGCCTCCATTAAGAAATTTTAATTGTTTTTCAGTTACTTTGTTGCTGCGCTAACGCTAGGTGGCGCTACAACATTTAAAAGAATTAAAGCTTAAGTGTCTTAGCCTGCTAATTCAAGCTTCCTATAATGGGAAGCTGTGACACAGTTTACAGTTTAAGCAAAAATGATTTGCTTATCTAGGTAGCAAATAAAGATGCTATTTTAGCAGTGTGTTATTTCAGCACTTTATATCAGTCAACATTTTTGCTGACTGATAAAACTTTAGCACAAACGCGAACTGTGCTGTTGTGCCAATGCTAGCTTGAATTATTTTTCATCTTCACCTTGTGGGTAACTCTAATTCAGCAATACTGCTGGCCTGTTCATAACCAGTAAAAATAAGACAACTGCTTAATTAAATTGTGCTCATTTTGTTATTGTGATGTGTGATGACATTTTTTTTTTTTGGAATCCTGTCCACACGAAGCCTGCTACCCAGGGGTGGACAGGCACATGCCTGGAGATTTCCCTGATGGGCTGGTGCGTTATGCCGTAGAGGAGCTGTCACGCTCAATCTGGAGTCAAGCGGCACGCCGTTGTTTTGCAGCGGCACAATGCCTCGAACTACGCCACGTATCACACGCCTCCTCCACCGCTCCCTTTGCTCCAGTCAGGCAGATCTCAGCGCGAGTAAAAACACATGAACGAGTGCCACGGGGGTCAGCCGGTTGACCATGAACGCGGAGAACAGAAAAAACTCGTCCCATAAAGCCCGGCAAATAGAAACAAATAGTCTTTGCGACGCTTATTAAAAACTCAACAGTGACGAAAGAGAAAAGCCTCGTCTCTGCTAGAGCCACATAAATCATGTGTTCGTTTGTGTCTCGCATCCGGCACTGAGATGTGCCGTGCCGTGGCTCCAGCTTATCATGCAAGGTTAGCCCAAGGTTGTCTGGGCCCTTAAGCAGAATATGTTTTTGGGGCCCGTCTTTCTGTGAAAAACATCACAACCAGAGGAGCGGAGACAAGATTAATTGCCCAAGCTTTAAAGCTTAATTGCTGAGAACAAACCATGCTCAAAAATTAATATTAAACTCAGCATCAGATTGGAGCTATGGGAACAACAATCAAGCTACAAGTGACATTAAATAAGTCCAAATCTTCAGAGAATATGGAGCAGCAAAAGCAAACTACAAACCAAAAGGTGGCGCTGAAAAGTTGGGTAATAAAAAAAAAAGAACACCCTCAAAGAAAGGGGAGCCACAAATGTCGATACTTTGGATCTGTTTGGTGGACAGTAGAGGTGGACTGGAGCTGGTTTCGGAGATTACTTTAGTAAGAAACTAGAGATCAATGCCAAGAAGGAACAGCTAAAACAGTGGAGGAAATTACGCTCAAACTGCAAATGACATTAAAAAAATACAGAAACCTCTGGGTTTATTGCACAGTAAAAAAGTAACAGAGTTAAAAGAAAGTGAATTAATGCCGAAGGAACGTTTTAATTTTCAAACATATTATATTAATATTAAAGGACCGCTATAAAGTTGTTATATTAAAATGTCAAGCAAACAGTTGAAGGTGGGCCGGTGTATCAAGAATGCTTTCTTAGTATTCAGGGTTCTCTGTCACTCGTCACGTTGAGCATTTTGCGATCATTTGTTCCTTTTGCATTTATCGAACAGCTCATATTTCCAACGAAACTATTTCGGGAGGTCCAATATGAAATCATGAATTATGCAGGCTGTATAGACATCAAGCCTTCATTGAGGACCCGTATCTTCAGTGCTGCCACACTGACGCCGGTGACAGGCCGTCTTCTGTGCACCGCTTTGCAGGAATATTTCTCCAGTGTCTTGTCAAGGATTCCTTTGTCGTGTTGATATTGATCACTGACCTCATTCTGGTCAGGCTTTACCAAGCTCAACGGCCTATTTCTTCTCTCGTCTGCACTTTTTTTAATTTTTTTTTCCTTTGAGCAATATTTCAATTACAGGCTTTTTTTTTTGTAGTATTACTCTATGCTATATAGAATGGTATAGCATTCTATTTTTCAATTGAATGCTGTACAATTTATACTGGTGGAAATAATTTGCTTGAATTAACGTCTCTCTTTTCTTTCTTTCCTTCTTTCTGTCTTTCTGCTTTCTTAAATGGTGGTCTGAAAACAAAAGCAGTAAAATCATAATTACAAATCATATGCCGGGTTCACTTCGCCCCGTAACTAAAGTCGACAAGTGAAGTCGGACCGGACTCAGGCCAGGTTGGATTTTTTTCGGCCTGACCCTAACCCTAAACCCAATAACTTGGACCATAAAAGGTAATTATTATAAATAATATTGATATGAGTACATAGTAATGTGAACAAACAAAAATATCACCAGCTTTCAATGCACTGACGTCTTTGACCTCTGAGTGTGACCCCAGATTTAGCCATAATTTTGCCACATTAAAGCTTATGTGGCAAAATTAAGAGGTAGCCTCAATTCCATTTAAACAGTTGATCAAACCTCACTAATACATAAAGTCAAATAATTAGTAAGGACTGTATCTACGCTATCCTCATCACAAACACCCCTAAATACAGAATTTTAATACATCATCTAATACTTAAATGAACTCAATTATGCATCCATGATGACTAATCGAAATGGGTGAGCAAACGCTTGGAGCAGATATTCTGCATTTGGACTCACAGTTGACAGTGATGTCTACAGTCTGAACGTCCGCGTCGATATCATTGACGGCCGTGCATTCGTAAACCCCTGCTTTCTGTCTGGAGATGGATGAGATTTCCAGCAGCTCATCATCGGAAGCCAGGTCCCCTGTGAAAGATCACATACAGAGCGGAGAGGGTCATCAACAGTTAATATGATGAGTCAACATCTGTGGCCTCATTCGGTGTCAGTGTCGCTGTGTGGCATCTCCTCATATTGTCGGATGATAGGAGGAGGAAGGTGTTGATTACAGGGGCTAATGGATAGTTTGTGGAACTATGTGACTCATCATTTCTTCCTTGTTGCTTTTGCACAACAGCAGTAGTCGTTCTGATGCTTTGTAAATTGCAGGGAGCCTCCCACTATCAAAACACCAGGATTTAAACCGAGTAGCAGTGGTGGGTTGAGGTTTCTCCCGCAATTGAACAACAGCAATTTGGTCTGACATGACCAGACACATTCTGTGCATGTTGAAGCTCAAGCTGGTAAATATCGTGACATATGCCCACTTCTGTCTGCCTTTCATACCCCTGTATTGTCTCTTTCGACACTTACAAAGAGGTTTCTTGAGCACATTGACATTTTCAGAGTAGGACTCGTGATTAGTGCTTTGTTCAACCCCCACTCACCATTTCTTGTCTGCCAAAACGTCCGTATTATTCTTCTTTTTACTCTGTGTCTTATGCCTGCAAGCACCTACGTCTGCTGTGGAGATACATGAGAAAGTGAGCGGGATGAAATACCAGATCTGGTTCTTTTACTTTCATCAGTAGGACGCGCTTGACAGAGAGACTTAATACAGCATTCAGTGCAGAAAACAAAAAGCCATAATTGACACGACGTTCCCTCCAAAGACGTTAAAAGCGACTAATAAAATGCTCACAGACTCGCTCGGCTGGGTTTGAGTACATTTCTGAATTGCACCTGGGAAGCCTGTTAAGAGGAAGGAAAGTCTCTGTGACACTCGTCACCTGATGAGAAGTATCAGGAGGGCCGATGCTTTAAAAGTGTGCAGATTTTCAGCTTCGCTTTTCCTGACTGGGATTTATAGTATTATTAAGTCACCAGCAGAGACCATAATGTGTGTTAAAGACACAGTAAAACCTCAGCGGACAGCTAATCATGATAAGGCTGACGAGCTGAATTCCTGCCAGGTCCTGCAGCCAAAGCATATGTCAAACATGTTAACGGTATTCATAAATCACAGCTCACTTGGCCCACTGGTTTGAGAATTATAGTGTGGTTCTATAAAACAAAAACACACACAAAATATCTGGGATTTTTGTGTTTGTTTTTTGGATGTACACTTAAAGTAAATATAATCCTCATAAAAACCGAGGCACAGAAATTCACCACCCTGATAAAAACCAAACATTACCCAAACGCCTGTAAGTAAAACAAAAGATCTAAGAAGGCCAACAATTAAAAGATATCACCAATATAACGAAACCAGATGAACACAAAGAGTTGAAAATAGTGTATGTTTCTATTGAACCTTAAAATAACAGGAAAAAACTGAATGTGTTCGACTCTGATGTCGCCATTAAATCTGTACTTTTCCGTCACAGACTCTGTTTCTCTACCTTCCTCTAGAGGAAAAGAGGCAGATGAAGAACTTTCTGTAAACAGCGTTTCATACCACTCTCTGCCTTTTGGTGTTTGCATTTTAATTCTCCCCAGCCCCCCAAAAAATTATCCATACCAAAATCCAAATGTGTGTTTTCAATGCTGACCGAGGTGAAGCTTCACACTGAAGCCTGAACTTCTTTGTCAGTCTCATTGTGACTATCCTAAAAGCTGCTGCACACGCTTTGTTCATCCCTTCCCCCTCCTGGGACATCATGACAAACAATTTGTATTTAAAACGCTGCCTGAAGAACTTAAACTTCCTCGCGCTCTTAGTTAACTTGCATCTGCCAGGAGTGTAATACTTTTGGGCTCATCTGCGTGTGCACACGTCTCCCCAGCTGTCTCATGGTTGAGTGTGTAACCAACACTTGACCTCTGCTTTTGCATGGAGAATTGACAGTTTGTTTCAGATGCCTGTTAAGATCCTGGTAGCAGCAGACAAGCTACATTACGGTGTTTTCACATCGAAGCCACAGAACCAAAAGCGTTAAAGTGAATTTCTTAGTGCAAAGCAAAATTAGAAACCTAGTCCAGTATAAAGCCGACCATAATATCCATGTTTATTTCTCCTACAGTTTGCTTACGCTTTTAATTCCGTTTCAATACATTTCCTTCAACTTTGAGCTCCATATCTACACACACCTGAACACCAGTTTATTTGATATAAAGCCTATGCTGGTTAGAATGACTTTGCGATATTTTGGGAAGTTTTATCAAATAAGTAAAATAATAACAATAATAATTTTAAATAATTGCACTTCAACTGATTGTTGGTTTCTGACCACTTTAAATTGTCTCAGAGTATAGCTCTGTGAACGCCTGTCAGCCACATGCTATGAATGCCTGCAGCACCATGCAACATTCAGAACAAAATAAGGAATAAAAGAATTTCCCACTGACAAAAACAACATGGATTCCACTTGCAATTTCAGCAGCGATGCAAAGCTACCCTTGACTTTCAGTGGCTTAGCCTTTGTTAAATAGGACTTCTGGCTTCGTGGCCTATTCATTAGTAGGAGAGTACTTTGTCCTACACTGCCATCAAAGTGACAGGGCAGGTCGTCAGGGAGACCACACAGAAGAGGGTTTCCAGAAGAAGAAAGCAGAGAGACGAGGGATGTCTCAGGAGAGGCTGGGCAGAAAATAATGTACCCTCTCCGTGTCCCTGAAATGCTATGTTCAAACTCAAGGGCAAAGAAGAAAATGGGGTAGAAAATGGAAAGCGACAAAAACATTTGGGCGCAGGGCAAGGTGAGCGACTTAGTGGGGAGAGGAGGGGAGGACAGTAAGAGCCGACGCTTGAGGGATGCACGCATTTCTGGAAAGAGTGTGGCGACGCAAAGAGGGTGGATTCAAATTGATGAACTGGAGCAGGCAGAGAAAAAGGAAATTGGAAGTAGAATAGCAGATAGGATTCGCTTAGATGGTAGCAAGCGTACGCCACGACAAACTGGGAATCAAAGAGCTGTACCGGCTTGCTTGTGAGCGAAAGGTCACTGAGTAAAGAGCTTCAAAAAGAAGAGGCGGCGACGGTTTTGACTGGGAATAAGAAAGAAAGTCTACAGTGTAGGAATGAAGCACAAGAAAAGAGAAAACACTAATAAGCCGCCCATCAAATGAGTTTAACTCTTAAATTGTGCCTGTGCGAGATGCGAGTATACATGTGCTTCTGTTGAATATCAGCCGTCAGCATATAGAATTTTCTAATTTGCCAGGGCCCTTTTGATGTTTTTTTTTCTTTTTTTTCTTTCTTTGAAGAAACCAAACATAAAAAGATTGAGAGAGGAAAAAATAGAATCTTGGTGACACTGTAGCTCTGGCTCTGTGTTACCATGAAAGAAGGCAGCTTAATGTCTTCTGAAACGGTTGCTAGCACAGAGTATCTGTTGGAAATATAGATTTGGCTTGTCAATAGCTTTCACACTGTTTTGTAACATATTGTAGGCAGTGTTGTGAAACGAAAGGATACAACATTTGTGGAGAGAGCTTAGAGCGGAATCGTTTGGGAAGTCAAAATTATTAATATCAGATGTTCATTGGAGCCTGAAAGTCACACATCTGGCTAAGGAAGCTCAGGCTACATTTGCACAAGACCGCGGTGCGGAAACTGATGGTCTTTTCAATCTTGATTAGGGAAAAGTTCCATGTAAAGAGAAGACCACCGAGAGACGTTGACTCTCCTGTACTTACACGGCCAGGACACTAGGTGTTGCTGTGATTTCATCATGTGTTTTTGGCTTTTAGCTTTCATTTCACCTAGAAAACAGTAAGGGCTCAATAAGGGAGCAACAAACAAGAGCAAAAGACCAAAATTTAGACGGATTAGTGACGGATTAGAGTATAACATATTACATCTTTGTTGTTTGACGTCGCTAGCTTGCATGGATGGGTTGATGTATTCTAGGTCAAATTCTCACCACTACAAATGTGCTGTAATTCTTGTAAATAATTAATAATTTCCTGTGATTTCTCCCTCTGAAAAAGAGAGTTGACCAGAGGTTCTCAGGCAACTGGCTTGGGGTTGAAAATAACTGGCCTTGGACCAGACTTTATTGGGGCGTGCCACAGCAATGCAAAGGAGAGCATTGAAATGCCTCCGTGCAATGCATGGAAGGGATCTCTTACTCTACACCTCAAAATACCTGCCGCTTCCTCCTTTCACCGTTTCATACCACTGCGTGCACCTGAACAATATCTATAAAAACATGCAGCTGGATCTCGGCTATTACTTCTGTTGACATTTCGGGTACCCCTGGCGAAAACGAGCCCAATTCACATCAAAACAAACTAACACCGTTGTTAGTTAAATTTACCTACTGTACATTTCTTGTAAATTATTAATTCACCAAATGCACAATTCCTGTTATATAGCAAGTAGCATAAGGTAAGTAATATTTCAAAAGAGCAGAAAAAATTTTATGATTTTGAACGACAACATTTGTTGTTAATCTGTTGCTAAGAGACCATCGTGTTCTCTGGTAACCAAGCGCCACAAAGTAAACATCAGATTTTTACTTTTGCAAAATTTACCCACCGTAAATTTCTTGTGCCCAAGCAGGTAAGCAGTATTTCAAAAGAACTTATGTTTTATCAACAATAATTAATTTGGTGTTAAAAGATGAGCATTTTTTATTTTCTTGTAACGAACTGCCACGAAGTATAAATCAGAATTTTACTTTTGTGTTGAATTTTTGTTTTTTAATATATCTATATAAAAGAAAATCTTTTTAAATTATCTGAAAAATTTGCCAAATTTCTTGTTAAGATGTATTCCTTCTGCTTTCAAATAAGCAGAAGAAATCTTATGACTTTGGAACAATAACAATCTATTGCTAAGAGACAGGCAAGTTTTCTGGTAACGAAGTGCCACGAAGGAAACGTATGATTTTTACTTTTGCAAAATTTACCAATAGTACATTTCTTGTGATTAAGCAGAGAAACTGTGTTTCAAAAGAGTTTATATTTATAAACAATAATATTACTTGTTATTGATTTGGGGGTAAGAGAAGAGAGTTTTTTTTTCTAGTATTGAACTGCCACAAAGTAAAAATCAAATCTTTACTTTTGCATTGAATGTCTGTTTGATATATTTGGCACCAATGTCCAAAAAAAAAATATTAAATTTTTAGTAAAATTCACCAAATGTACAATTCTTGTTATATAGCAAGTAGTATAAAGTAAGTAATATTTCAAAAGAGCAGAAAAAAGCTTATGATTTTGAACAACAACGTTTGTTGTTAATCTGTTGCTAAGAGACCATTGTGTTCTCTGGTAACCAAGCACCACAAAGTAAACATCAGATTTGTACTTCTGCAAAATTTACCAACCATAAATTTCTTGTGCCCAAGCAAATAAGCAGTATTTCAAAATAACATATGTTTTATCAACAATAATTAATTTAATATTTAAAGATGAGCATTTTTTGTTTTCTTGTAACAAACTGCCACGAAGTATAAATCAGAATTTTACTTTTGTGTTGAATGTTTGTTTTATAATATATCTATATAAAGGAAAAGTAGTATTTCAAATAAGCAGAAAAAAGCTTATAATTTTTTAACAATAACAATATTTGTTATTAAAGCTGTTGCTAAGAGATGAACGCATTTTCTGGTAACCAAGTAAACATTTGACTTTTACTTTTGCAAAAGTGAAAATCAGAAGACAGTGCATTGACATTAGCGCAAACATTAGCATCGCACTGCCCCCCACAGTAGCTACTGTTCACATTAGCAGTAGCCTTTTCCATAAAATAAGCATTTTAGCTATTTTGTTTATTCATTAGCCATGTTTAACTCACTGAATGGAGGAAGACAATATGCTAGCCTGCTAACGTGCATGCTAACATTGCAGTTAGGCTAACATTAGCATTTTGGCTAATTTTAGCTTATACATTCTGAATGAAGTCCATGTCACTTAACCTTCTTGTTACTCTCCACATACTATTGAGTACATTGTAACTTACGTTAGCATTAATGCTAATTCTTAGCATCAGAATGCTGGGTTCCAGCCGACAATCGCACTTTGGCAGGCCCCGTTTCAATTTCTTCAGAAATTTTCAATTTTTCATTAATGCACTGACATCATGAAGACTCCCTTCACCTCTGTCCACAATATGGCATTCTTCATAGTATTCTGTTATTTGTGATAGAAGCAGATTTTATTTGTTCAAACAAGAGACTTTGTTTAGAAGTACAAGGAATACTATCACACCACTAAGCGTAGGAGCCAAGTAACACATGGATAATCTGTAAGATTCGTTAACCTTGATCCCAGATTTTTAGTGAGCAGATATTTCTGGCACATGTAATATTTAATTTATTTTACTTTATCTACCAAGTGTTTCATTCTACTATTCATTTTTTATGCTTTTAATTGATCGCATTTCAGATGTGACTGAAGTGTTCCACTTTAAATAGCACACTAAAATGAGCCTTTTATTTGTTTCACTTCTTAATTTCTTTTCAGGGCTGAAGATTTATTTTTAAAAAAGATTTTTAGAAAAACAGACAGAAGGTAAAACTGATTAGAGTTAATTAATCAAAACATTTTTTTTAAAACAAAATCTCAGATAAGATTCGGTTAAAAAGAGAACTATTTTGAGATCTTCCGATAAGTTATGAGGTCAGTTTAATTAATTTTTTTGTTTTTTTTGTCACTGCTACAAAATGTCTTGCGCTTCATAGTTATCACATCCAGCTGGAGCGAATCAACAAGGACCCCGCAGGTTTCTTTTTCTCAAAATGGGGAAAGAAAGCCTGACAATTTTGAATCTAAACCGCAGTATATACCTGATGCTATTTTACTGTCCCTCAGAAGAAGAAGCAGACACATATTCTCAGAAGTCCATAAGAAGATTAAAGCAGTATTTGAGTTTCTCAAAAGCCTCCAGGAGAATGTCAATAAATTCCATTTTATCATCTTCTGCTGCTAACGCTTTGTAAATAAGAGCATCCATTGATTCCAGCTCTGTTTGTCAGAGCATTTGTTGCTGCCTTCAGGTTGGAAGTCCGAAAATCTTTCTCATGCAAAGACAGACGAAGAAACGATTACAGCTCTTATTGTTTGGTAATATGTTTTGTTGCAACTAATGCAAAGGGAATTGTATTAGGGAAACAAATGTGCCATTTGTAACGTGGTTTATGTTCATTGTTCTCCCGCAGCTATGATACCAATGCTAGAGGAAAATATGTGCGACTCTCCCATGTTTAAATGTTTTATTTATAATGCTTAGAGAATCAAAACTAACATTTGGATCAGATTTCTGTTATGGGTATGTATAAGCTCTGCTTGAACAGACCACCTGAAGGGACATGTTATTTTTCAGTGACTAATTTTTTTTCATTCTGTTTTTTTGTTTTTTTTTACAGTAAATGTACTGTCATTAGTTTTGTTAAGCCTGAGAGAAATCAGTCTTTTATAAAAACCCCTTGTGGTGACGTACATCTACTTCTGTGACTCCCTTTGGGCATTTAATAATGTTTTAAAAGAGAATTGTCAGCTAAATAGACATCATGATATCCTATTGAGATGGCCCGTATTAAGTCTAATTGCTTCACTACGGGCAAGCAGCTGAGCTGTTACACAATTCATATTTCCTATGGCGAAATCGCTCTGGAACAAAGCGATCATGCTTAAAATGACATAAAACTTGATGAGGCTATTCTCTCGGCAGATCAATTCCCTATTTCAACTGATCAACATTTGACTCACTCATAATTGCAGAGCATCGCTCACCGCAAGCTATTTTGGGGATAGTATTGAAGCCGGTCTGTGTTGATCAAATACCTGGTTTCCAGGAAAATAGAGACAGGTGCACTTAGCTTTTCATATCGCCATCTACTTTGCAAACACTACTGGTTCGCCTCAAAAATGCAGAATAGGACATAGATGTGCAATATTCCTTGCCAGTCATCTAAAAAAGGTGAAACTCATATATATTATAGAATCATTATGTATAAAGAGAAATATTCTAAGCCTTGTTTCTTGTCATTTTGAAGATTTTGGGTTACAGAAAATGAAAACTCAACATTCAGTGTTTCGGAAAATTAGAACATGCGGCAAATTGTCAGAACTCAAGACTCATGGTATCACACCGTATCAGCAAACTAACAGAAAACACCTGCAAAGGTTTCCTGAGGCCTTAAACCGTCTCTCACTATGGGTCGGTGTAGGACGCCATCATGGGGAAGACTGCTGATTGGACAGATGTCCAGAAGACAATCATGGACAGAAAAGGTCACTGCTGAACCAGATGGTTGTTTATAGAGTTCTGTATTCAAGCATATTAACAGAAAATTGGGTATAAGGGAGAAGTTTGTAAGAAAAAGATGTACCAGAAACAGAGAGAAGCACAGCCTTGAGGACAGTGAAGTGAAGTTCAACTCAGACAACACAAGCGTCACATTCTCTGTGTCTGAACCAGAGACAATGTCAGGTGTCTTTTCTGGGCTGAGCAGAAAGCAGACTGGACTGTTGAGCAAGTTTTCAGGAGAAAGTTACTATTCTGACATAAATAGGTCTCACAAAGAACGGGGAAAAAAAAAAAAAAAAAAAAACCCAAGCATAACCCCATTGGTAGCAATCTGTCTTGACAATATTTCAGAGTGGCCATCACAAATCAAAAATCTCAGCTCCGTAGGAAAAAAATCTGTGCACAGCTGGAAAGGTGTGTGTGTGTGTGTGTGTATGTGAGCAAGGCAAACTTGATTCAACAGTATTGCCTAGTCACTCTCAAATAAAAGCCACCTGAGCCAAAACAAGAAGACCCAAACAAAAAACAAAAAAAAAATCATATATGCACAAAATGAAAATGTTTGGCCTTTGTGGCTTGTTGAAGTATGTAGCCAAGACTCTTTCTAAAACCTCCACCTTTTTAAATTAAGCTCTCTGAGTGTCTAATCTCTGCATGTTTGTTCTGGCTGCCCCTGTTGCAGCCCGGCATAGCTGGCCAAATCCGCTGAAAACTATGCAGGTTGTGTGCTCTGCAGGGAAAACAGGCATCGCTTCTGATCCATCACAAGGCCTTAAAGCCAACTATACATCAAATGTGATGACCAGTTGTCATTGCTAGTCTGGAATCCTTTGAATATTGGAGGGCACACACACGCAGACAAACACACACACACCACGTGTCTCATTATTTTTTAATTCACTCTTAACACACACAGGTAGGTCCACACTGACTGGCCCTGGGCTGAATGTGTTACACAGAAGTTGCGAGATACTGAAACATTTGGGCTCCTCCAAGTATTAGAAGGCGCTGCTATGCTATTCTCTGCTTTTCTTATTATCTTATTAGGTTTCTCTGTCAATCCTCCAGTGTGACTGCTGACAAAAGAGCTGATGTGACAGGTATTAGTTGAGCAAAAAACAGAAATAAACACACAATGCAGGTATGTAATTCCTAGGGCAAGAATCTGCTGTGTAGAGAATAAAAAATGAAAACATTTGGTACAAAAAAAAAAAATGGTGACAAAGAATGTGTAGTGGTCAGAATCCTGGAACCAGGTTGAAGTCTTACAAAAACACAATAAACATAAAAAAAAGAATTAATTGAATTTATTGTTACCAAAATAATTCCAATTAATAATGTTTCAAATAAAATGTAAATGGACCATATATTGTTGGGATTGTCAGTTTTAGTGTCTTCTTCCCTGTTCAGAGTATCATTTAGTACATGTCAATAACTGTGAACATATGATTAAACAGTGTGACTGCATTCAATCTAGTGATGCAAATTATGTTTTTTTATGTGAAAAGAAGTAATTCATAGTCTTTAACTGTCACTTTTATCACTAAAGTGCTGCAAAATGTTGTGATCAAACTTTAAATCTATATTACCACCTGTAACAGCAGCTGAATTAATTAATGACATTTTCAGCTTGTTTCAGCGTTAGAGCTGTCACTTAATATTACACTCTTTGACTCATATACAGAGTTTCTAAAATCATCTTTGAAAACAAGATATGAATTTGATTAGTTAAGGCAAATGTCGCTCGGCAGACAGTTTGTCAATAAAACAAGTTATTGAAATGAAAGAATCAGATTCAACTCGTTCAAAGCATATCGTGACTTCACCAAATGACAACAGAGCAAGCTGTCCCAATCATCAATAAATTATTGATGCGGTTCTATTATAAAAAGCAATAATGCATTTGTCCTTGTCCTGCATCGGAGTCCTCTTTCTTTCCACTTTAACCTAATTCACACCTCTCATTCCACTCTGTTGTCCAATCAACTGCAAAGCCAGCATGACATAAATTTTATCACCCGTACCGGTACTGTAGAGGTGACTGTACAATACAGACAGAGACGAATGTTCTGTGCTTTTCCTACTCGGTGGCATTCATAGATGCACGGCGGTATATTCAGGCCTCTAGGCTGTAACAATCTGTGCAGCGGTTTTAAATGCAAATTGCCTGTTAAAGCCTGTAAACATCAGTCTATAAGTCTGAGGTTTCCTTTGAAATATGGCAGGAAAATCACAAGGGAAAAGGAGAAATCATTAGCTTTTCGACACACCGACCAGTTCAGTTTGAAGACAAAACAGAAACTGAGCGTTCGTCTATTGCTACGTTACTGATTTCTTTGTTGTCATGTACTCTTTCAGCTTGTATTTGTTGTATAAAGACAGACGCAAATAGGAATCTATAGGAGAATTGTTGGTCTTTGCTATGAAAGTAAAGTGCCTCGCCTGCCCGCCGTACACCACAACGGTCTCCCAGTTCATTAGGTTTATAAATGTAGCGCTTTAGTCATTTTGGAAAGGGAGAAATAATGAAATAAGTCTCGCAAAGCAATCCACTCAACCGTTTTATTACACCCAAATCTATGTGTGAAAACAATTGGCTCTGATTTCCAGGGGAAACAGCTGGCACACTGTTTCTGATTCTCCAAAGAAACAATTACCGTCTCCTCTCGCTGCTTATCTCCTCCCGGGCAGGTTAGTCACATTTACACCATGTTAGCATCTCAACGCACAAATTGTGGCTTAAATAAAGAACAGCACAAATGACACCACAGAGTTTGGGTTTTCTAAAAGCACATGAATGCATGTGTTTCTCCTAATTAGGCCACGCAAGGCTACACAAGCTTACGGAACTGGCAGCCAAGTCTCAGTTCAATCCAGTCTTCCTAAAGTAATAGAAGAGCAAACACAGTAAAAAACATAGAAAGAATGAAAATAAGAAGGAAAGAGATTTGGCCGCGGCGCGCTACTTAAAGCGACGTCCCGCTCCGTTTGAATCCTCTTTCCTTTGTTCCATCAGTCAAACTGCACATAAAATATTTACGTCCATTCAGTTATACTAATTAATTAGTCCAATTACAACAGGGCCAATTTATTTCCCAGTAAACGATCGCAGCATAATGATGATCTGGAACAGGTAATGATGGGAAGTTAGTGAAGTGCAAAATCCACCAGGGGTGAGACAAAGTCACGGATAGATTTGAAAACACCTGGGATGTGGGGGGAGAGTGAGAGACGGGAGCAATTTAAAGCACTAAAACACGAAGCAGGCTGAACAGCTCCTCTGTAATGTCGCTCCTTAGCAGACCAGCAGCTTACCTGAATTGGAGATAAACTTCCAACTGATGGACGGCTCTGGTTTACCGCTGGCTTGACACATCAGGGTAACATTAGATCCCTCATTTACCACAATGTCCTTTGAAAAGTTGATGATTTTTGGAGGCACTAAGGCAAAAAGAGAGAAAGAGGTTGCATCTGTTAGTAAATGGTTTCATGTATCTAAAAGTAACACTGTTTTTTTTTTTGTTTTTTGTTTTTTTTATAAATCTGGATTTGTTTACAAATGAAAAGTCTCTTAAAGGTGTAAAGAGCCTTAAAAAACAAAATTAATGAATCACTTTATAATAACTTATCACATCGCAGGAGAAAAATAGCAGTGTAGCATTTCTGTTGGTTGAAGTGTTATTTAATTTTGGTTAAATATATCAAATATCCCATTTTTTTTGTACACACATTTTTATGTTATTGTTAGAATAATTGTGTCTTTGACGTCTCATTTCTGGACGTAGACACTGAAGGAGCTACTGCTGTAATCATACATGCGTACTCTCTCTTTTCCCATTCTACTGTATGTTAAAGTTTTTCTTCATGACAGCATCACTTACAGAGGTTCTTAAACTGTATAATCAAAGGTCCAGATCTGATTCCCGGATGAGGTTGAAAGTTCAAAACAACCAGTAATTAGTGAGTTCCTCAGATTCAGTTTGCTTTCTGCAATAAAAAGTGCTTGTTGATATTTCAAATCAGAACCAGTTCTGTTAAATGGACCGGTTTACTTCCGAGCTCTAAGCCATTTTCAGATGAACTTGCACTCTTTTACTTGTTTGGGATTTTTTTTTTTTTTTTGATAGATGATTGCTATCTCAAATCTTTACTGCAAATAAATAAATAAATGAAATACACTCATTATTGATTATATCACTGACAACATGTCATCAGTCATTAACATTTTAAACTGCTCTTGTACTTTTGTACTGCATGAGTTTTAATCTGTCCTCAGATTTTTGCAAAGCATGAGATTTTACATCGAATCCGTTGATCTTAAAAGCTCTTGAATAATTTAATTTTTAATCTTTTTTTTTTTTTTTGTGGGGAGTTTAAAATGTCAAGCAACACTTTGCAGGTGTGTGGCAGCATTTCAATTACACTCCCACATGAAATAACAACGATTTAAAACAAAACCAGCGATTTACAACCGGCTCCACCTCTTCATAGTTATTTCTACTCCTCATGCAAATATTAGATGCTTATTTGTCAAACAGTAAGAAAGACTGGGATGAGTTAACTCCTTCAGGAATTCCAGTAGAGTCAAGTAGAAGAGTCAAATAAAATATTTAGTAATTGATATACTTAAACATCAAACTATGGAAGCAAATCCTCAATTTTTTTTCTTTGCCGCAAAGCAAATTTATGGTAACTTAATGTGTCCATAACAAGAAGACATTTGTTCATTGAAACTCATCGTCTTTATTGTTTAGTTTGCAACCTCAGCTCTCGAGGTTTAACTTGACCTCTGCGCAAAAATTCACTACAATGTTTCATTTCATTTAGAAGAAAAAAAACATCTCACTTGATTTTGAAACACTCCCAAGAAAATGTTCAATTGTCCTTATAACCTTTTTTATCTGACTTATCTCCAGAGTTTGCAGGTCTAATCAGGAGCAAAAGATGCTCAGTTCGTCCATTAATTCATATTTGAACTGTGTATTCTTTACATTCTACAGTATTTCTCAGTATTTAGATGCTGATAGGTAGCCAGAGGAAAAAGTGAGCTAGGAAGCTTGAATGCTTTTGAATTGCACATTCTGTTTATTTTCATTCATTCTTGCTGGAGAATAAAGACATGTGTTCCACTTGATCTTAGTTATCCAAACATGCAGTCAAGTTGTTATTCAAGTTGGTTAAAGAACGTTTTCCATCTAAGGAAACACAGCAGATTGACTTTACTGCAATCCCTTACCTTGAGCATGCATGTAGTGACAGCGGAAAGGAAACTTCCAGCAGAACCAGGCTTAGAGTCAACAGTAATCTGCTATTACCGGCTAAGAATTTGAGAACACAGAACATGCACACAAAAGAGAAACAGATCCAGGAGTGCTTTCTATGTTGCAGAGAAGTAAGGCCTTAATGGCAGCAGTAGTTTCTTTAGCGGCTTCATCAAGCAGAGAGACACGTCTTAACAGATAGACTCTGAGTCTACTTTAATGGATGAAATGGATGAAAGAGAACACACACATTTGGTCGTGCCAAAAACTCACCCAATGGGTTTTTCTGGGAGTGAGATTGTAAATAAAGGGTGATGTAAGAACTAAAGTCAGCATGTGAGGTCTACAGTGTGTGGAAAGAGAATGTGTGTTAGTGCCCATTGGTGCCGGCATTGGGCCGCTGTGACATCCACACACTCCATCTGCTGGGTAATTGCATAATACAGCAACTTGGCCTTAGCTACACACTTATCTGTGTGTGTCGCTCAGGCGACACATACAAACGGAATCAGCTGTGATTAACGTCCACTGTGTTGACAAAGTGCCTTCGGTGTCTTATGTAACATTAGCGCGTGATTTTCATTGTCGGTTGTTCCGACTTTTGACAATGTTCAATCACAATCACAGCACCCACCAACATGGATGCACATCACTGCTCCAGTTTTTATCCAATTTGGACCATTCCCTGCTTTCGTTGGCGAGCACAGAAAACCTGGACCGAACAGAACAGCAGTGCAAATGTGTATTTTTATGAGGATTATCAAAAACATTAAATTACAGCCAGTTTGAGATTAAAGTTTTAAACTCATGCTGAACTCAACAGTCTGTTGAAAGCTTCAAAGTGAACGGCCTTAGTCTAATGTAGGTTCACCGAGAATATCTGCTGCTGCACCGTCATCCGTATTTGCGCTCATCACCTATGAACAGTTTTGCACCTTAAGTGCATCTCTGTGAAATCTGATCATCTGCGCCGTGTAAAGGAGATTTTGTTGAATGAAGCCTCACTTCACATTGAGTGCATGAAATAAAAGAAGGGTTTTTACACTCAAATACACAAAAAGACAATTTATTAAAATAAATGTCCCAAATTACATTGACTTCCTGAAAGCCATGCAATTATGAAAATGATGAAGATACCAGTCTAGAAACCAGGACAGCTACAAAACATCTCTGACTGAACACACAGTTACAGAGGCGTTTTAAGACACACCCGGATGCCCAGATTCTCACTAAAACCAGGATGTCAGACTAAAACCAGGAGCTTAGACTTAAAACGTCACACCAGTTTTAAAGTCCCTACACTGGCTCTCTGTAGCTCAGAGAAATTAAACTTTAAAATACTGTTAGTTCATAAATCACTGAATGGCTTAGCACTACAATAGATCAAAGATCTGGTGTTGTCATAGCAACCTTCCAGACCTCACAGGTCTTCTGGTTCTCCTCCCCCAGAACCAGGACCAAACATTCAGCTTCTATTTACCTCAAATCTGGAACAAACTTTCAGAAAACTGCAAAACAGCTGAAACACTGACTTCCTTTAAATCTAGACTAAAAGCCCACCTGATCAGAGTTGCTTTTGAAACCTAATCAATGAAGCATTAATCAACAATGTGATATGAAACAATGACACTTGACAACATGTAATCTTCCAGCTGATGACCGTGTTGTCCAGCTTTGTATGTTTGTGTTTTCACGATGTAAGTCAATGCCTTGTCGCTGAAATGTGCCATAAAAAAATTACTAGTATGATTGATGATTCAACATTAATTCAAGACAGACGCCAGGAGTGGAGCACCTGAAGCGTATTGTAGATTCAGTGTTTAATCTCAACAGAAACTGGAAGCAGGATTACAATATTAATATATAGCAACATTTAAAAGGGAATAACAGGGCAGAAGCTAAGTTCAGTGTGCAGATTAGAATTCCAAAAAAACAACAAACAACATGCACTTTTTCTTTATTTTAATATTGACAAAGCTTCATCATATCTTGGCCAATTCAGCTGCTGTTGGTGCATGGAAGTGTCATGGAAGTAAGAGGCTGCAGATGCAGCAGAGGCAGGCAGAGAAAGGAAGCTGCAAATTAATGCATTTAAATTAGATTCTGTCTACTGACTGCTTTACACAGCATTATGAATTACGACGATCAACGTGAAAAATGCTGACCTTGACGTGCTTTAGGGTTGGCGACACTTTAAAAAAAGTCGTGTCTAAGGGTGTTTTTTTTTTTTATAGAAAATGTTACAATTGTTTTGCTTTATGGAAGATAAACTTCCATAAAGCTCACCTTTATGGAAGTTTATCATAAAGGGAAGGGAAGTGAGCCAACTATCAGAGCTCCACAAGGGTACAATGAAAAGACAAGTACCCAGAAAGTACAGGCAGATGCCCATACCTGAAGCACTCGAAACTGCCAAACAGAGGTTCCAAGCCTTGGCCAGCCGCCTAAAGAGATACACAAGGGAGAATGAATCCAGAAGGATTAACCGGCTCTTCTACACTCAACCAGCTAAGGTGTACTCTCAATGGCAGGGTAATAACAACAGAGCAGACCCACCAAGGCTGGAGACTGAACAATACTGGAAAGGCATATGGGAAAGGGAGGCGTCCCACAACAGCAATGCACAGTGGTTGATCTCTCTACGAGAGGACCTGAGCAAGCCCCGGTAACCATCACTGTGACAGATGTCCAAGAAAGAGTCTCAGGTATGAAAAACTGGATGGCTGATATCAGTAAATCCTACCAATGGCTGGAAAAAGCTGGGCTCAAGGACAGCACAGAGGCCCTCATCATGGCCGCCCAGGAACAGGCCCTAAACACCAGAGCAATAGAGGCCCAGATCTACCACACCAGACAAGACCCAAGGTGTAGGTTGTGTAAGGAGGCCCCTGAGACAGTCCAGCACATAACAGCAGGGTGCAAGATACTGGCAGGGAAAGCATACATGGAACGACATAACCAAGTGGCAGGCATAATGTACAGAAACATCTGTGCAGAATATGGACTGGAAACCCCAAGATCAAAGTGGGAAACACCCCCAAAGGTGGTGGAGAATGCCAGAGCTAAGATCCTGTGGGACTTCCAGATCCAGACAGACAGAATGGTAATGGCGAACCAACCAGACATTGTCATAGTGGATAAACAACAGAGGAAAGCCGTTGTGGTAGATGTAGCAATACCAAGCGATTGCAACATCAGGAAAAAAGGAGCACGAGAAACTGGAGAAATACCAGGGCCTCAGGGAGGAACTGGAGAGGGCCTGGAAGGTGAAGACCACAGTGGTGCCTGTGGTCATCGGGGCCCTCGGGGCAGTCACCCCCAAACTGGAGCAGTGGCTACAACAGATCCCAGGAACAACATCAGACATCTCAGTCCAGAAATGTGCAGTCCTTGGCACAGCCAAGATACTGCAGGACCCTCAAGCTCCCAGGCCTCTGGTAGAGGACCCGAGCTCAGAGGATAAGAACCACCCGCGGTGGGTGAGAAGGGGATTTTTTTTTTTTATATATAATAATCTTCAGCAGAGCAGCTTTTGTTAAAAGAGGTTTTTGTTTAAACATAAAAACCAAATCTCAACATAGTCTTCAAGGTTTCCAGACAAAAAAAGGAACACCAAGTGTGTATTGTTCAGGATAACAAGAATCTTCAACACACAGGCGTAGAGTTAGGACATATTATCTAATATTTTTGATCGCTCAGTTTAAATGTTAAAATATTTTCTTTCCTTTTGTATCAAAAATATCCACAAATTTTTCTAATATGCCTATAGTCTGTAAAGATTTATGTAGCAAAACTGCGTAGCGTGTAAAGGTAGGGGATAAAACTATATGACAGCAAATTGTTGCTTCCTATTTCTTAAATAATGCAGCACGGTTATGCATTTTTATGACTTCCCTACATTAATTTTCTATAACAAGCTGGAAACAGTAGACAGATTCCAAGAATGTACTGCTATTCCCTATAATTAGGACCTCTGAGTTTCAAATTTGACATTTAATGTTAAAACCTTTGGTCATGTCATGAGGA
Organism: Poeciliopsis turneri; assembly: GCA_922788865.1. Taxonomy (NCBI): domain Eukaryota; kingdom Metazoa; phylum Chordata; class Actinopteri; order Cyprinodontiformes; family Poeciliidae; genus Poeciliopsis; species Poeciliopsis turneri. The sequence goes on along the minus strand of CAKLNU010001057.1, from coordinate 602,331 downwards.
AAAGCTATTAATTCTGAAACCATTTAATAAAAGTACAACTTTCTTGTTTTATAAGACCTCCTGCACAATTGGAATAGATAAATGGCTCTCATACATCCCAGGGGATGAAATAGTCAAAGAAATGGGCAAATCTATTGTTGTACCACCTGCAAGAACACACAAAGTGACCCTACATCTTTTATCACGGCTGCACTGCACAGACTTTCTCAGCTACAGGGTGGGCTTGCTGTTATCCTGCTTTTCGCCGTTTCCAAAGCAACCGTGAGCGAGGACTGAACTCCAACTATGATGTCAAGTCGAAGCCAGAAGCTCGTGCGAAAAAATGTAATTTATCATACACCAATGAAAAGTTCTTAGGAACAATGTAAAAATTTTAAAAAATAAACTGCGCTCTTGCAATACTTTTTCCAGATTGCAGCATAATTTACAGAACAGTCAAGCTACCCGCTCGCAACGAAGCCATTAGTAACGGCAGGGGGGGGCCTGAGTAGCAAATTTGACGGCTTAAATTATGTTTAATTAATTATTTAACTATCGAATCTATTTCTTTATTTAACTAACCAATAACTGTTTTCATGGCGACCAGTGCTTTCAGCTTTTCAGCCGGACAATTAACACATAATTGTCAGGCGGTTTTGTTGAAAACGGGACAACGATGTCATACTGGCACAGCGATTGACTTCCATCGGTCTCATTCCATCCAGAGCACTTATCAAGACCATGGATCGGGCTCAGACAGCAGCCGCGGCGCCGTGAGCGGAGCAAACACACGGCAGCCGGGGAAGTCCACAAGGTGGGCTGAGCCGCCGCTCCCCGACCTACTCCTCACACGCACTCGGTCCATCAGCAACAGGCTTGATGAAGTGGGGCAAACAAAAATGCCCGTGGCACAGAGTCATGACTTTTGACTGCAAAAGTCAGATTTATCATGTTAAAGTGCCACGACTTTGTAAGCATTGAGCTAATAACTGTGTCTTATTTCCTTCTGCTGGAAACACGAGTTATGTCAGTCAGCCTTACAGAAAGTAGCAGCTATGATCAGCAAATGAAGCATTCCCGCTTCTACTAACTTCCATGTATGTTTTTTTTTTAAAAAAACAAAGAAGAGTAACTCATTCATAGCAATAGAATAAGGTGGAAAGTGAAGCACAAGTAAAACAAGAAAATCCCAAACATAAATGGTTAAAAATATATAAATTGATCAGGGGCTTTTGACTGCTGTGCTTTCCTGACGCCTGAAGAGCCTGAGGAGCCTTAACCTGATCATAATGAGGGAGAGACAGTCACAGGCAAATGCCCAGTCAGTGGCAGAAACCCACACTCAACTCACTTCAGTTCATTTGTAGAACGACAATTCACAACAAACGTCTCGAGGCGCTTTGCAAAAAAATTATTTCAAATCAATCACACACATTCCAATTGATCTCAGTTATGAAACAGTACAGTTTACTTGATTAATTATTCAAAACAATTTTAAAAAGGTTTCCATCAATGGAAACCCTGTAAATTGCTTCGTCCTTGACTTGCAGTATTAACTCCGCAAAGATGAGCACAGACTTCGCTTTGTCATCAACTCATGCAATCCCTCATGCCGAGCATGCAGGTAGTGATTGTGGAGAGGAAAAACTCCCCCTAAACAGGAAGAGACCTCCAGCAGAGAGTCTGGATCAGTGCAAGCGGCCATCTGCCACAACCAACCGGGGGGGGGCTTGAGGGGAGAGAGCAATTTATACAAGTTCTTCCTGTCAACTTCCAACTGAGTGTGCATGACTACGGACGCCGACCTAACGCGAATTACAAGTACCCACATACATGAAATGTAATGCAGAACATCAGCAGGTTGTTTCCAGTTCATCATTTCTACAGCTGCACATATATAAAAGCTACTGAATAAACATGGAAGACGTGTTTTGTTGAAAGGAAGGCAAATATTGCTGTTGGGAAATCAGTTTCCATCTGCCTTCTTTGTCTACGTGTTTTATATTTGAACAAAATACACATGTGTGGGACTAAAGGTGGAGTATTTAACAAATTAGGTAGGGAATTAGTCACAAGATAAATGACTAATTCCCAAGTTAATGGTTCAGGTTTGTCAGATCCACTTCAACATGTATATTTATGATTTGTGCATTTATACTTGGTGGCTAACAGTGTGTATAGAAATGACTGGTAATCAAAAAGTATTTTTAATTCCTCCTGATCTCCTAGTTTTATGTGTTTCTCTGGTTCCAAGTTGACATTATTGGGTGTTCTTGGTAATTCACACACACACAACAACAGCCAGATTGCTCTTAGACGTTCACTTACCTTGGACAAGAATATGTACTGAGG